>JASPKZ010004186.1:47500-336824 GCA_030220185.1 Diploptera punctata
ATCAAGGAATCTGTTCATTATTTACTATATTCAATGTATTTGTTGGAGAAAAATAATGTTCTGTCCTGTTCAGAACATTAAAAAGGAGGAGCTTTCTTTATCACAAAATCAGGAGCTGATAAAGAGAAATCGATAAAGAGCGAGGCGAAACACGACTGTCATTAGTTGTAAAACAAAAATTCATTGAAACGTGATTGGTCAATGACTAGCATTTTGTGGCATGAGTTAAATAGTCTATTAAAATTTTAATAGTGAAGTATCCATCTGTACGGGATCTTCCTTTTCCGAATCCATTTTGTGTTTCATCTAATAAATTGTAATAATAATTAGTTAATTTTGATTCAAGTAACTTGATGTATATTTTGTAGCCTGAATAATAATGATAGAATAATAATAGTAATAATAATAATAATAATAATAATAATAATAATAATAATAATATAATAATAATAATACTATTTCCGAAGAAGACAATGATGATTGTTACGTCTGTTGACATAAATTATCTATTTATCTGTTCACAAAAACAAAACAAAATGTTGATTTCGGTAGTTTCCATGGCACAAGTAATAAGTTGTCAACTTGTTGCATTACAACTCTAATTATGGTAGTTACGGAAATTCTAACATTTGCTAATGATCTTACAATGCACCGCCAGAGGCGCTGAGAAACTACTGTGAAATGTTAGCAGCCAATTTGTGGGAATTTAAGCTCTCTTGGGTTTCACAGGTAGCTTTTCAACTTGTGTACATGAATTATTGATTTCGTAATGGCCTCCTCGTCATTTACACTTCTATAATGCATCGTTTTCATGTTCGTCATAATTTGCACGCCAATTCAACAATTTTCGTCTAATAAGAAAACTGACAACCATTTAATGCCCAAGCCTAATTGAAATTTTTCCCAGAAAAGCGTTATAATGTACCAACGCGTTTCTATTGTATCTGGCAAGCAGAATCTGGTTACATTCTTGCACTATATGTACAATCTAGGAGCCACTTGATAAAATGAAAGTGATAAAATCGAGGTGAAAAACGATTGTGATTGATTGTAAAACAAAATTCATTGAAATGTGATTGGTCATCGGCTGTCATTTGGAGAATGAGCTAAATAGTCAAAATAAAACCAATTAATGAGAGATTTTGAACAATTTATATTAATCATTACTGTCAGGTTTAAAGAAGTTAGTATTTTTTCCTGTTTTGCTGCTTTTAAAAGGTCTTTCAATTGAGATTGATATTCAACTGTGAATTCAGCGATAGAATTCCTTATTTTGTCTTCGGATATCTTGATAAATCGTACAGTTGATTCATTAACATTGAAACAGCGTGATATAGACGCAAACTACTCGCCAAAGCGTAAACGGTCAAACATTTATATTTTTACTTTAAGCGGCAACACTACTTTTTTCAGCTTCGGAACCAATTTTTTTATTCCTTTTACTCGACATTATAAATTGACAGAAAAGCAGAAGAGACACATGTCATTCAATCAAAATTATTGCAACGAATGACAAGTTGAAACAATAAAACGCCGTTCGTGGCGAGAGCGGCATTTATCAACGCACTTAGCGGCGGTGACTTTTAACAACGAATTTTAGGCTAAGTGACGAAAATGTATGTTTTACTTAGATGTTTATTTGTCAATTTATCATGTGTTAAAGTTGAAGATATTAATGACAAAATAAATACATTTAATTCAATATGTGACACTATTAAAAAAACCCTTAAAACACAAGAAAAGAAACAAAAATGAAATTTTATAAAGTAATGGCTGTTCCTGTATTGATGTATGGATCAGAATGTTGGACGATCACTAAAAGACAAGAACAAAGATTGGAAGCAGCTGAGATGAGATTTTTAAGAAATATAGCAGGATATACTCTGCTGGATAAGAAAAAGAAATGAAGATATAAGATAGGAACTAAATATTTTCAAACTTACAGACCGAATAATTAAATATAGGAACGACTGGAAAGAACATATTGATAGAATGCCAGAAGAAAGATTTCCAAAATTATTGCTAAATTATAAACCGCACGAAAGGAGAAATGTTGGACGCCCACACAGAAGATGGTCTGAACAATATTAACAATTCTAGCTTTCATGAAACCGGAACGAGCCAACATGCTTAATCCCTGGATGATGATGATGATGATAATGATGATTTATTTGTCCATTTGGTTTGAATTGCTCTTTGTAAAAGCCGCCTTGACACGAGCCTGCAGTAAAAACGTTGCCGATGAGTTAATAAAAAATACTAATCCTTCTAATATACCGACAGGATCCGCGAATAAAAACAGCCGCGAATACAGGAACTGTGTCGCAATTTTTTAATCCGCGAATAAGGGAATCGCGACTAAGGAGCCTTTACTGTACAACTTTATCCAAACTAACTTAATCACTGAGATTTGACAAATTTTTCTATCTTAATATATAAAAATTTCGTGTCACGTTGTTTGTCCGCGATAGAATCCTAAACTACTGAACCGATTTTAATAAAATTTTGCACACTGTGTGCAGTTTGATCCAACTTGAGACTTAGGGTAGTTTATAAGTAAATTTATAGTCGCATTATTTTTTTATTGCAAATTATTTGTTTATTATTTAACAAAGATTTATAATTATCTGTGAGTTACATACGACTCTAACAGATGGTGGTGTAAGATAATTGGTTTATTATTTAACAAAGAGTGATTCAGATGGCTGTGCTTTTTGTTGCAACCGCGAATTTCAATTGAATTACAAATATTGATTATTCCATAATTTAAGTGTGTTCAGTGTTTATTTTATTTTCAATATTATTAATTTCGTGTGTAAGTATTAGTTTTAAGTAATCTGGCTGAAAGACAGCAACTTAATTAAAATTTTTAACGTATACCTTAGCCACATCGACGCGTGGCCGGGACTTCTAGTATATATATATATATATATATATTATTCTGTAAAATTTTAATTAGTTCGCTATCCGTTTCCATTTTCCATATAGCATTTAAAACGTTTATGGATCTACAGGTCAAAATATTTCCTTTATAACTAACTAACTCACTGGCACTATCGCACCCGTAGGTTCATGGCCGCGCGGACATATGCTCTCCATACATCCCTATCCTGAGCCAATGCTTTCTAATCATCCCCTGTATAATCAATTTCCCTCAAATCATAGTTAATGTTATTTTTCCACCTCATTCTTGGTCTACCAACTGGGCGTAAATATTTTGAATTGATATCGTGAAAGGCTATCAAATAAGCATTCTAATTCTTCATAGAACTCATCCTTGATCTTGTCATCTTTATCTTCTGTGGGGGCATGTACATTTACAATTATAAAATCATGTCGTTTACCCTTTAGAATTATGTATGATATCCTATCACTAACAAACTTAATATCTCGGATAGCGGATAGGATTCTCCTTCTGACTAAAAAACCCGTTCCAAATGCAGGTATTCCTGCACGCCCGCATATAATGCAAAGCTTCCTCATTCCTGACTACCTTCTCCTGGCCACCTAACTTCCTGTAAAGCGACTATATCCAAGGGCGATTTATCTAATTCCCGCGTTAATATCTCTAGTGCCCCGCTATTGTATTGAGCCTTTGGCATGGGTTCCCTGAAGCAGTCCCCGCCCGGAGAACCGAATGGGGGACTATTTGACCTCCGGACAATTTTACCCCAGTGGAACCCATGCCCGCATTTCTTGACGGTTGTACTTTTATGGTGAAAGATCGTCACTCTTTCGACCAAGGTACTTTTTTCGTCTGGCTTATCACCTTCGACCAGTCCGGCATGGGTAACCCTATCGGCAGCAATGCTATCGCCGGCAAAGCTTTCGGGATCATTTAAGCACGCAAGCCACTCCACCACGACAAGATAAAGATACCATGGAGGGAAATATTTACTTTATATATATATATATATATTTATTAATTATTATTATATAATACAAGTTCCATATCCGGAAATTAGCACTGGATAGTTTGGAATTACGTTTGCACCAGTCTGCATGCAGTTTGAAATTGGCAACATGCTGCGAGCCTTGTTCACAAAATCTACTCCACTGGTATTGAAGCGGCATGCATGCTTGCTATAATGTGATTGCGTTAGTTCGGAGTTTGATTCTCTGTGGAATTCCTCTGTACGCAACATTTCACTAGAGAATAAGCATGATTAGTGAATCCATTAACTGCAAAAATGGCTTAAAGTTACAAATATACTGTAGTGCAGATGTTTAAGCAAAATACAGAATATGTAGTCCTATTCCAACAGTGCTTCCAATTTCATCCTGAATATATATATATATATATATATATATATATTCCACCGCTGTGGTCTCGACGTAGCGTGCTGCCTTGTCACGCAGCGGGTCCGGGTTCGATCCCCGGTCGGGACAGTTTTTCTAGGTGAGGTTTATATCGGGGTTTTTCCTCACCTGTAAGACAAATGTCAGGAAAACTTTAAGGCCCAAACGGTCCCCGAAATCATATGGCCATCATCCTTATCATTATCATCATCACCATCATCTTCACCGGTGTGGAAAGCAACGGGAAGCTACCACACCTACAATTCCTTAGTGAAGCTGCAAAGCATAGCATGAAAATGCCATGATTGCAGTGAAAGACCTGCCCTCGGGCAGAATTACTTTGGATGTGAGACTAATATCAGGAAACGTTAAGGCCCAAACGGTCGCCGAACACCATATCACATTCACCTCATTAGATTAGGGGTTCGATCACCGGTCGGGACAGTTTTTCTGGGTGAGGTTTTTATCAGGGGTTTTCTCACCTGTAAGACAAATGTCAGGAAAACTTTAAGGCCCTAATGGTCCCCGAAATCATATGGCCATCGCAACATCATCATTCATATTCATCTTAGATTAAGCTTAGGATTAGGGACTCTCCTGGCGCATCATTATCATCATCATCACCCATCATATCATCGGGGCAGCGTAACCCCGCCTTCCAGGCGCCCCAACCTCAGAATTGGGTTACAAGTACGCCATGACAGGAGAGAAACCAGGAATGTCGAAATGACAAAGTGGAGGCATTAAAAAAATACATCAGCAGGTTGATTCCAGAAATTGGGTTGTTGATGCATTGGAGTGCATGTTGTGGTAATATTTCTTTTGTAGCCTATTACAGTTTGCCATCTATTATTTTAAGAGCTTTAAGGTGTCGTGTTTTAAGCATAGTCTGTTATTTTTGTTGCAGTGGGAGTCTCCAGGGTTCTCGGCTTTGTACCAGTTGTGTTCTGTAAGTTACTGCCATGTTTAAATTGTTTATTCTTTTATATCTAGAAATTTATATTAATAAATAGCTAATACCCGGCGTGCGTTGCTACGCCTAAATAAATGCAAATTAATGTGCTTTTATGTTTAGTTGAATAAGTAAAAGGAAAAATTATTATACATTTAAATTTTTAGATACCCCGTGCTGATTACCCGGCGTTGCCCGGGAATCTACTTATCCCGAAAGTCTTGACATAAATGACCTGAAATATGAAAAATTGTATTTCATGTTTAGTAAAATAAGTAATAGGAAAATTTTATATCGTAATTATTTTTAGATACCCCGTGCTGTTTACCCGGCGTTGCCCGGCAATCTACTCATCCTGATCTTCTTGGCATAAATGAGCTGAAATACAAAAAATAATGTACTTCTAATGATTAGTTGAAAAAGTAAAATGAAAAATAATTATAAATGTATATCCTAATTATTTTAAGATTCCCGTGCTGATTACCCGGTGTTTCCCGGGAATCTACTTATCTGGATCTTCTTGGCATAAATGAGCTAAAAGACAAAATTCGTTATTGTGAGTTATCCGCGAATACCCGCCACGTGCTGCTATGCTTGCACAGGAATCTACGTACTTGTCTCGATCTTCTTGACATCAATAAAAGACAAAAATGGTTACTGTGAGTTATCCGTAAGAGATAAACATATGCTGTCGCGGACTTCTTTGTAGAGCTTTTTGAGATATTCAATTGTGTGTACATTAATTGTGAGTATTTGTTATGGTTTAGGCACCGTAAGCCATTTAAGCGTCCAAAAATCTACTTTTTTTCACGTTTTCAACTCCAAAGGGCGATTTATAAGGGTGTAGGAGTTGAGTATCACAACTCTATTATAGCCTATGTTCATCCCGGGAATCTCCTGAACATTTTGCAAAAAGTTCCATCACAATCGGATCAACGGTATAGCCGCGCATAAAGTATGAACAAACAAACAAACAAACATTTAAGAATTAGTTAATGTTTTTATTACCTCACCTCATATCCTTTTTCTTCTATACTGCAGTTTCGGAGCTTATCTCCATCGTCAGTAGTCTCTGGTCGACCGGTGGTATGTCGTTATGTCGTTTCTTAATTTAATTATTAAATTAAACCTCATAGTGTTCTTTCCCTGTGAAAGTTAAATAAACAAACATTTATTTTTATATATTATATTAGATATACATTAAAGATCTATTATTATATTGCCAATATCTAAGCCTATTTCCTTCCTACTTGTAGACATTTCAGAAAGAGGTTCTGTTGGAAATGGAACCAAAAAGAACTTCAGGATTTTAAAAAAGTCATAATTCTAAAACTATATAACTGATTTAACATTTTCTACAAAATGCTCCTTACGAAGTATTTTTAAATATAATCTGATGGAATGTGAGATGCAGAGTCTTTATGATTCCACTACACACATTTGCTATGTGAACAATATTCATAAAGGGAATAAAGATACTGTTTATTTTTCATCTTTTGGCTAAAAAATATCACACTCAATATTTCTTCCATCTCATTTTTGTGCTAGCCGTCGAGAAGAGCGGACGTGTTTTTGTTAGAGTGGTTGAAGTGTGCAGGGGACAAAGCATTATGGAAGAAGTTAGAAAGCTGATTGAAACATTGTCAACTGAAGTGAAAGAGGGGTTTGAAAAGTGCAACGTGGGTGAAAAAATTCGTGATATTGAGACGAACATGCATCGGATGGAGGACAGATTGAAATGGCTGGAATCTAAATTAGACTATCTCGAAAAACAGAGTCGCCGTAATAATATTGTGATATATGGTGTGCATGAAGAGGACAGAGAAAGCTGGGAGGAAACTGAACATATAGTTAAAAGAGTAGTGGCGCAAATCGGAATTGATTTGGTGGACAGTGATATTGAAAGAGCGCACAGAGTAGGTCGTTGGAATAGTGGAAAGAGACCGATTGTATGCAAATTATCACACTACAAAATAAAATTTTGGATCCTTACAGACAGTAAATATCTTAAAGGGACCGGTATCAATATTGCCGAAGACTTTAGTGAGAAGGTGCGCCGCGAAAGAGACTTTCTTAAGCGACACATGCTCGAGGCGAGGAGGCAGGGCTGCCATGCAATCATGCAATTTAATAAATTGATTATAAATGGACGAATCTGGAGCAGGGAACAACTACAAAATATGGACAACTCTGAAAATGAATTTGAAGAGGTCATTGACAGCGAGTCCCCAAAACCTACAGGGGACGCTTCAACAGCAGGTGGTCTCCTTACAGCAGAGGAGGGAGAAAATTCTACACGAGAGAAAGAGAGAGCGAGCACTACGATACTAACTCCCAGGAATTCAATTTGAAAGAACACACGTGTCTTAGACTAGTAACTGCATAGCAAACTTGATTTAGCATGCATTGGGGAGTCTAACCTCAAAAGTTCACTTTGACAGCATAAAAATAGCATCGTAAGGAGCATTTCAAGTTTTGGAAAATGTAAAACAAATGAAAAACGCTTATTAAAATTTAAGTAATAATGCTGAACCATACGTGGAAGGGAATATGAACTCTTACGTCACGTCAATTTTGCTCCCGCAATAAATTTGTTCATGTGGAAAAGATCCTAAAGAATCAGAGTTATTTAAAAGCAAATAAACAAAAAAATCATTTTTTGCCAATGTTTTAACATTTTCACCAGTCGGCCCCCTTAAAGCTGTGGCACTCTGTGCATCATTCAGCCATATAATTGAATTTAATAACACGGGTCAACATGATTTTTGTCTCATGAGCACCAATAGTGTACTTAACGCAGTTTTTTTATCGTGTTTTCAAATATGTATTCGGAATTTCTCCATCGCCTACAGTTTTTTTTATATTTTAATTTCAATTAATGGATTTAAAAAATACTTTTTTAATAAACGTTTTTTCTTCCATTTGTCCGTTGTAAAATAAAGTCAAATGAGCTAACTCAAGAGATTTCAGCTATGGAAAAGAGATATGAAGGCAAATGGAATCCTAATATGCTGGCCGATTATTGTTGGACCATCAAGAGGGATGCTCCACAGGCGAAATATAGCAGAAAATCGTCATTTCTTGCTTTCTAGGTGAGTCCGAATGTTCGAATATTGTGTAGTTACGAATGCAGAAAATATTGAAGTGTTTTAAATTATAAATTCCTGTCTCTCGGAAACCTTGCGTGATGGAGAAAAACCGATATCATATTTGAATTCAGGAGAAAACATACTATCAGAATCACATATTTTTCTTTCTGACACAAAAAAAAGTTTTTTTTGTTGCTCAGCGTTATTAAGTAAAAGCACAAATTATTTTATTGGACGAGAAGTAAGAGGCCAATATGAAGGTAATAATATTTGTATAAAAATTATGAACTTTAATTAATGGGAGTGTTGCCACATTATTAAGACAATTTCCAAATTTTCTTCTGAGTTCAGATAATTATTGAACATACAGGACGGCCACCAGCTAAGAAGAAATGTGTAAGAATAATTCTAAATCACCCTGTATAAAAATGAACAAACTTTGGAAAACATGTTTCCTGAAACTTAGAGGCTGTTAGTATATGAACACGCAGTAGATCACAGTTGCCTTGCAGCGCGCCTTTACAAGGTAGGAATTCACTGCTCCAAGAATGTCTTTGTGCTGCTTACATTCTCCTCGGTGTAACAGACTAACAGGCAGTGAAACTTGATCTGTTTATCGGTTCTGTGACTAACATAGTATGTGCATGAAGACAGCGAAATCTGATCTTCATAGAAACAAGGAATAGTGTCCGTCACGTAGCATCTTGTGCTCGCTTAAAGAATATGAAAAAAAAAAACAGAAATCTTAACTTTCATATTTTGTTCTTTATATTGACTATTTAACTCATGACCCAAATGGGAGTCAATGATCAATCACGTTTCAATGTATCTTGTGTTACAACCAATCACAGCCGTGTTTCATCCCATATTTATCAATTAAGTTTATCATATTAAAGAAAGCTCTTCCATTTTCAATTTTCTGAACAGGTCATAGCATTATTTTGCAGTGACTGACCCTCTAAGAATATGGCTACCAGATTGTATATATAGTGCACAAATGTATACAGATACTGCTTGCGAGATATAATAGAAGAACATTCGTAGCAATTGATTATACCACAATAATTTTCATCACAGGACATCACAAATTAATTAAAAACCTATAATTTTGGTTATAAATAGTTTGATGTGTTTCATTTTTTTTTCACTAAGGTGCATTGTTACAATATTACGATCCTCTGGCAATAAAGAAAATGATTTGGTTGCAGTGATGAACAAATGAAGCATAACAAACGTTTCTCATTTGTTTTCAAACATCGCCGTTTACATTAAATGTATCAATATTTTAAAAAACTATAGTTAAATAATGATTTGTGAGTAAACAGCTTAATTTTATTCGTTAAATAGTCCTAACAAATGCCACTCTTGATTTCCAAATTTTCTAGATAAATTGGAAGTCACTCGTGGCATTACTTATGATAACAGTGGCGATGACAGTAATGTTAACCAAAATAAAATTATAACAATAACGATAGCAAAAGTGATAGAATTTAAATAATAATAATAATAATAATAATAATAATAATAATAATAATAATAATAAATCTTAATTATAGAGGGAGAGTTAAGGTCATGATATCTCCTCTCACAATCAACTAGCATCAATTCTTCTTCTTCTTCGTCACGGTTTAGGCTTATTTACTAGCCTGTTCCGGCTACAAATTGCTGCTGTTTACATATTTTCTTTGGTCTTCCCAAACTTCTTCTTCCTCGTAGTGAATAGTTGTATGCTGCTTTTGGTATTCTATTCTCAGCCATCCTTGCTAAGCTTTCTTTCCAGTCTGTTCTGTATTTCACTATTGTTGTGTTTAATTCCTCTACTTTTAGATATTTTCTTATTTCTGTGTTGTGTTTTTGTCTGTTCTTTGATATCCTGCTATTGGTCTGAGGAATTTCGTTTCAGCAGCACCAATTAATACCGAATAACTCAGAGTTCAATCGTTTTAAATTGTAATTAATCAAAAAAAGACAGTATTTACATTTAAGTATATATATATATATATATATATATATATATATATATATTATATGAAAAGAAAAATGAATGCTTGAGCCAGGATTTGACCCCGAGTTTCTAAACTCTGTACGTTTAGCGCTCTAACCATCTTGGCCACTCAAGTATTCTAACACAAACATACATTTTTCTTATACATGTAGTATTCTCAATTCACACAAGAGGTAGCGGAAAGTCGTTCCAACTGACATATAGCCGCCACCATAACAGATAAACAAATTTATAAAGAGAATATTTAGTTTATAGCTGTAAGGCTTGTATATTAATATGTTATAACAATATTTTTGACATTTGGAAATGAAGGCAAATAAGATATGAAAAGAAACATTAATGCTTAAATCGGATATAGTAGTAGTAGTAGGACTTTATTAGACAAAAAGTAAGATATTTACAATATTATTTACAAATATGGGTCGCACGGGCAGTAAGCCGTACGTGCTGTTGACAGTCTGTTACAATAAAGTAATAATTGGTACTAGTGTAAAGAAAAATAAACAACAAAAACAGCAATAACATTACAATTACATAAAGAAAACACAATAATATTACAATTAAATAATAACACAATAGCATTATACACTAAAAACATTAACATTACAATTACATAAAGAAAACACAATAATATTACAATTAAATAATAACACAATAGCATTATACACTAAAACATTAACATTACAATACAATTACATAAAGAAAACAATAATATTACAATTAAATAATAACACAATAGCATTATACACTAAAAACATTAATAAAACATTAACATTACAATTACATAAAGAAAACACAATAATATTACAATTAAATAATAACACAACAGCATTATACACTAAAAACATTAACATTACAATTACATAAAGAAAACACAATAATATTACAATTAAATAATAACACAATTAACACTAAAACATTAACATTACAATACAATTACATAAAGAAAACAATAATATTACAATTAAATAATAACACAATAGCATTATACACTAAAAACATTAATAAAACATTAACATTACAATTACATAAAGAAAACACAATAATATTACAATTAAATAATAACACAATAGCATTATACACTAAAAACATTAACATTACAATTACATAAAGAAAACACATTAATATTACAATTAAATAATAACACAACAGCATTATACACTAAAAACATTAACATTACAATTACATAAAGAAAACACAATAATATTACAATTAAATAATAACACAATAGAAAAACATTAACATTGCAATTACATAAAGAAAACACATTAATATTACAATTAAATAATAACACAACAGCATTATACACTAAAAACATTAACATTACAATTACATAAAGAAAACACAATAATATTACAATTAAATAATAACACAATAGCATTATATACTAAAAACATTAACATTACAATTACATAAAGAAAACACATTAATATTACAATTAAATAATAACACAATAGCATTATACACTAAAAACATTAACATTACTATTACATAAAGAAAACACAATAATATTACAATTAAATAATAACACAATAGCATTATACACTAAAAACATTAACATTACAATTACATAAAGAAAACACATTAATATTACAATTAAATAATAACACAACAGTGGATATATATATATATATATATATATCCATCCATAGTAAATCTGCCCAAGGGCAGGTCCTTCACTGAAATCATAGCATTTTCATGCTATGCTTGCAGCTTTACTAGGGAATTGTAGATGTGGTAGCTTCCCGTTGCTTTCCACAGTATATATATATATATATATATATATATATATATATATATATATATATATATATATATATATTATGTGTACCTGTTAGTTTGTGAGAGCCAAAAATATAAAATTAAGTGGTAAATAAGTCTGAGCCAGGAAAGAATGTTGAAGTATAGAAAGATGTCTATAACTTGATGACATTTAATATAGAGATTCAATCTTGATCGATTCGGACATTAACTTCTGTTTAATTTGGAAAAGACGCTACTTTGTGGCAAAACACAGATTACATCTTTGTTTGAGTGTACAATGGCTTAGGATCCAAGTTGTAAATGTGTTATGGATCATTAAACTAGAGTCACAATTACTTTATCAAATGGCCGTGTGCCGTACTTACTCTTCAAGATCCCTTTCATTCCTTACTTTATCGCGCCATTTCATCGAATTGGCGAGAGTTGTAAAACCTAACATGCATCAAGTCAATAATGCCAAGTGCCTTCCATTTTCTTACAAAGCGATTGTCCACATAATTTATTTTATTCCTTGAAGGCGCTTCAATCATTTATGACAATTGAGAAAGAAAAAAGAATGCGACTACTTCTTGAGTACCTTCTTTTCAGAATGTCTCTTGTGTGCTTTCATACAATGTCGGAGATGATCTAAAGTTGCTATTATGCTGTAAAAAAGAACAAGTTTTATTACTTTAGCCATTTGTATTGTCAAGTTTATTGTGATTTAAAGGATGTTATGACATTTTTACGTACAATATTTCTTAATCTAAAGGGATGCCAAAACAAGTAAGTTCTGGTACAAGATGGACAACAGACATTTTGAAAATAAGCTCCCATTTCTGGCATCATTTTCGCTTTTAGTGCGAATGTATAAGCTTTCACGCCGTAGCCGAGTGGTCTATGGCGAACACAATAAAATGTCTTGTATCGCAGGCCAAATGCTATAAAAAAGAACGAAGCGCCAAACATAGGCGCTACTGTAGGCTATCTCTTATTATTATTATTATTATTATTATTATTATTATTATTATTATTATTATTATTATTATTATTATTATTTCGTTTATTTAGGAATATTCCACAATACAGTGTTTCCCCTTCAACCCAAAGTGATTTGTTGCCAGAGGTTCCTGTCTAAAGCATCTTCTTCCCTCAAATCTCTAACTTCCATACGTCTCTTCACTCCATCCATCCATCGTTCTCTAGGTCTGCCACTTCCACTTCTTCCATTAGCTTTCCAATTAATAATCTTCTTTGGTATTCTCTCCTCTTCCATTGTTACGAGGTGTCCATACTATTTCAAACATTTTTCCTAATATGTTTTTTTCTCAACGTCCATAATTTCCCTTATTGTGCTGTTTCTGACTTTATCCCTTCTTGAAATTCTTGTCGATCGCCTCCAAAAATCCATTTCTACTGCTAACAGCTTGTTGGCTTGTTTTCTACTTACTGTCCAGGTTTCGGACCCATATAATAAAATGCTTTGTAACAGAACTTGAAATATAGTTTTATTCCTCTTCTTCTTCTTCTTCTCCTTCTTCTTATTATTTTCATTAGGCCTGTATTATCATTATTATTATTATTATTATTATTATTATTATTATTATTATATGTATTATTAAATAAAATTTTAATTATTAAAATATTAAATTAATAATATTATTCATTAATAAAGCAAAAATGTAATTCAGGAAGAATACGTAATGTTAACAATTTTAAATATTTAGGATCTATTTTAGATAAAAGTGAGAATTCAACAACAGAAATTGAAACAAGAATAAGTGATGGAAGAAGAATCGTTGGTTTGTTGAACTCAGTGCTTTGGAATAGAAATATAATACACAGAACGAAGAAAACTATATTTCATGTTTGTACAGTTTGACAGATAATTAATTGTTTAGTATGTACCGTTATTGTAACTTTTTGTATTTAAATGTAACATGACATGGAAGAGAAGACCATATGGCCTTAACTCCACCTGGCAAAACAAATCTAAATTATGCCAAATTACATACTCCTCCGTTCCCGCAATGTGCTTAAAAAGGGGTACAAAGATTTTTTTTCACGTATTAATATCCATCCTCTGTAATTCTGCCCGAGGGCAGGTCTTTCACTGCAATTTTCATGCTATGCTTTGCAGCTTTACTAGGGAATTATAGGTGTGGTAGCTTCCCGTTGCTTTCCACATCGGTGAACGGTGATGATGATGATGGCCGGATGATTTTCGGGAACCGTTGGGCTCTACGCTTCCTGACATTTGCCTTACAGGTGAGGAAAAACCCGAAAAAAAGCTCACCCAGGAGACTGTCCCGACCGGGAATCGAACTCCGGCCCGCTGCGTGGGAGACGTGTATCTTGATGTGTTGCAACTTTTCTTACAGCCACAGTTAGAGCAAGATGTTATCATTGATACAGTGGTGTTGCAACAAGATGGGGCACCACCACACTTTGCTCTGGCTATACGCGGGTATCTCAATGACAGGTTTCCCAAAAGGTGGATTGGAAGGGCATCTCCTCGTATCTGGGCACCTCGTTCGCCAGACCTCGCACTCCTGGACTTTTTTGCTTGGGGGTTCATCAAGCAACAGATGTACAGAACCAAGTTTCCTAATCTGCAAGTGCTGAAAGAACGCATATGCCAAGCGAGTGAAATGATTACAGAGGATATGTTGGTGCATGTTTTCCGGGCGACGGTGCGTCGTTGGGAAACGTGTTTTGAGATTGATGGAGGTTATGTTGAACACTAACTTGATAGTAGAAACTACCTTATAATTTTTGTTTTATTTGCGCTACGTTATCCACAAAATGTACTGGGACTTTATAAGCACACTGTATTATATCTGAAGAGTGTTGAAAAATAAATTTAAGAACATGTCTCGAATCGACTATTAAGAGCCACGATTCCCAAAAGTTATGACGTAACATTAAATAACATCTCGTATAATTCTATGACGCAATCGTTTCTATGTACTCTATATTTATGGCTTTTTTCTATTATAAATTTTATGAACACATTTATTGCCCGTGTTACTAAAATAAAATCTGTACAAAAATCCATTAGTCATATTTTATCTCTAGTTGTATGATATTGTTAGCAGCAATGCAGTGGAGCCAACTGCTGTAAATCAATATAACTAGAACAACTGAGGTACTAATTTTTATAAATTCCCTTTTCCCCACTTTGTACAAAAACTGACTTTGTTTTATCTGTGCATCCTTTTTAATCTATGCCAAGTTACCAATTCAAAACATTCCTTAAATTATTTAAAACTTCGGAAATGCATCACGTGACGCGAAACAAATTTCTAACTTCGAATTGTACATCATGCGCATGCGCCAACAAACGCGACGCGTTTTACACTATGGAATTACGGGATGGAGCCAACATATACACGATATTTCTTCTTCTTCTTCTTCCTTCCAAGTATTAGGCCAAGGCCTGTTACGATCCTATAGAAAATTTTCCCTCCAGCTTCTTCCGGAAAATTCTCGTATAAGACTTGAAAGCATAATAATAGTCCCTTCGATTGGTTGCTGGCCAAAGGAAGACAAGACCAGTGATGGAGCTGCCATCTTATAGCCTCTGGTCAGGCTTTTCTGGAGAAGAAAAGAAAATAAAGGAAAGAAGAAATGGAAGAAAGGGAAGACTCCCTAGCCCTCGGATGCCCTAATAGCGACGGGGTCGAAAAAACAAGAGTTAACCAAGAGAGGTTAGATAGTAAAGTTAAAAGAGTGCAAAACACAAGTAAGTGGAAGAAATGCTTTGCTCGGCTTGGGCACCTTGTGGTCGCCATCCACATATCCCCTAGATGAGGACCCCTGAGGGGATACACGATATTTAAGGAACCTAAAAGCTAACGTAACGCAATTTAAGCACTGTAACCTGTGAAAGAATGCAACGCCCAAAAATAAATAGGCACTTCTGAAATTCTGAAGTATATGTTCGCAGTTATTTAGTAAATACTCTTTGTTGGCTGCATTGAAACATTTATTTGTTGTTGCAGAAAATATTCGTTAAAATCAATATGGCTGCCACGTCTTCATGCTATGTATGTAGTTAAATATCATAGAACAATATATTAAGATAATCGTTAGAAAAAATGTAAAAAATCATTGTAAATGTTTGGATATAATTTGAAAAATGAAATGGTATGAATTAAATTTGAGAGGACGTTATGAAGGAATTAAAAAAAGTCGCGTCACTGGTTATAAAGTTTAGACAGAACTCCATTAAAAATGGCTACTTTAACAAAACCTACTTTCGTTCACAGCAAAATAGTTACTTCAGATACCTTTTCATTTATTTATAAAATGTACAAGGTACATTTTTAAAGATGCTACTATATCGAGTTAAAACTATAATATAAAATTTCGTACTTTATAGACACGTCTCATCTACTTCTTAAAATATAAATTAACTGTAGACCTTTCTGAACTATTCCTATAACGAGCTGAAGGTAGCATGTCTGTCGTCACTGAACTTCGGCGAAGAACTTTATAAATTAATTCTTGGTTCATATAAAAACCCTTACATTTTAGACACAAGAGAAAACATTCTATATAAAAATTACTTTAATTTATTATTATTATTATTATTATTATTATTATTATTATTATTATTATTATTATTATTATTATTATTATTATTATTATTATTATGGGGATTAAATTAGAACATGAAACAATCAAAATATTTATCAATTGGTAAACCAGAACAAAATTTAATATTGGAGACTGGAGAAAAAATAAAATCTTGTAGTGAGATCACATATTTAGGAATTAAATTAAATAGAAATGGGAGTTATGAAGAGGAAATAAGAAATAGAAATAATAAAGGAAAATTTGCAATTGCTGCCTCAAAGGAATATTGTGGGATAAAAATATAAGTAATAAAAATAAAATGAATATATATCATACAATTGTTAAAAGCATCATTACTTATGGAGCAGAACTTAGGTCATTAACAAGAAAAACAAATAAGTATCATTTGGCAACGGAAATGGATATTAGATGAAGGGCAGCAAGAATTTCAAGAAGAGAAAAAATTAGGAACTCAGTTATAAGGGAGAAAATGAAGATTGAAGACACTATTTTAGATTATATTAAAACTCAGCAATTAAGATGGTACGGACATGTCCAGCGAATGGAAGAGGATCGACTACCAAAATCTGTCTTGGAATGGAAACCTGAGGGAAGACGAGGCAGAGGAAGATCTAAAACCTCCTGGAGTCAGGAGATATGTTTATTTATACATGAAGGAGAAACATCTACAACCAGGAGATTGGATGGACCGACAAAATTGGCTATTAGGAATCGGACGATATCAAAGATATTAATCAACCGATGATCTATCTATCTATCTATCTATTATTATTTTTTTAAATTGCGGATGAGCCCATGTAGGACTACGCAAAGTACTTAGAGGCGTTTCCTTTGAGCCCAAATTTCTTTCATTCTTTTGCTATGAGCTTGTTTTCTCTCATCTGTCCAAGTTGTTCCAGTTTTTTTCTTCGGTTTGTCCTCTTGGTGAACTTGCCACTTATACACCTTAATTTATTATTATTATTATTATTATTATTATTATTATTATTATTATTATTATTATTATTATTATTAGTATTATTACTATTTTTTGTGCTTAAAAATCCACTATTTTCAAGAATGGAATTTTATCAAAATTCCACTTGAGGACTGAATTGTCTAAAATTTCAAGTTGATAGTTCCTTTTTAAAAAAAATCAGACCCAGTTGAGCTCCCAGTAAAACGCATCGTTAATCCAAGGGTTAAAAAGGTAATGATCATAGTTTTTGGATGGACTCTTAGTTTTTTTATTTTCTCGTATATAATAGCGGAATCTGTTTTTCTGAATTGAAGTTCTTATACGTGATAAAGTTCTTTTAGTTACTTAAGGACCTGAAGTTTAACTTGATATCTTTGTTGGATACAAAAGACGCTTCATCCTCTTTCTTTAAAACTATCCCTCGTTTGTCTTGTCTGCTGATGTCTTTATGGCTCTAGAAACTTGGAGGAGACATTTTGCAATTCTCCAGTCAGTCTGGTGCCAGACGCATCCACTTCCTCGCCAGAAACACTTGCTGTTCTCTTTTTTCCAGGTTAATAGTCCCGGATTTTATTACAACATTATTGAGGACAGAAAATCAACTCTCAAGACGTAATTCAAGCTTTTAATAAAGTAAGTTTAAATATATTAATAAATAAAATTAATATACTCCTTTTTTCTTAGTATTTTTAGACTCAATCAATAAAAGGTGTATAGCCAGTATTTCGAGAATCTTCACGCGTTTATTTTCAAACGGTCAGTTGATGAATGGACAGAGGACGAGAGCAAGGCAGTGTAGTTTCTAAAATACAGAGTGATTCAGAAATATGGCTATACGTTTGATCGCATTTTGTGACGAAAATATTATTATTAAAGGAAATACGATGGTATCATTGGAAAGAGAATCCTTCAAATTACAACAATAGAAAAAAAAATCACTGCTCGCGTGCAGCTTGGCGGGTTGATTTTTGTGGGCTAGCGTCGAACGCCTCCACAATTCTCTTCGTTGCTTCTGCATCCGTGCTAATGCGAGGCCTTCCAGGAGGTTTGATTTTCTGCATCCTTCCCGTTTCCAGCAGTCGTTTTCTCCACTTCCCCACAGTCGACGGCTGCAATGCTACGTTAAACTCACGTCGTGCCTGTCTTGCGGCCTCACGATCATTAACATACGTTATTGACCATGCTTACTTACTTACTCACTGGCACTATCGAACCCGTAGGTTCATGGCCGCGCGGACATAAGCTCTCCATACATCCCTATCCTGAGCTAATGCTTTCCAATCATTTCCTGTATAATCTACTTCCCTCAAATCATAGTTAATGTTATTCTCCCACCTCATTCTTGGTCTACCAACTGGGCGTTTTCCCTCTGGCTTTCCTACAAGAAGCTTCCATGCAAGTCTTTCAATCCCCATACGTGCAACATGTCCTGTCCATCGCAGACTACGAGACTGAACTGTTGTTATATCTGGCCTCCTATAAAGACCATGTAGTTCATTGTTATTGTCCATGCAGCAATTGTAATTTGCTGTTGCACATTCAACGCCATTTTGACTAATGACGTAAGTTCTACACTGTTTTGTTTTATTCCATTGTTGTAATTTGAATAATTGCCTTTCCAACGGTAATTTCATATTTCCTGTAATGGTAATATTTTCATCACACGACGCGATCAAACGTAATTATTCACCCCGTATTTACAGTAAAACTTGTTTAATCCGGAACGTAAATAATGCGGAAATCTGTCCAACGTGAACAAATGTATTGGTCGGGCAAATTAACAATAATTTTACGTGTATTTATTTTGTATAAAACTGAATATTTCCAACGAGAAAACATAAGGTTATTTCTACACGATTCATGAAAAAAGTTTATAAGGCGGAAATATATAGAGAGAAATAAATGATGATCTTGAAGAAGATTTTCGGGTTGTAGGACGTGGTCGTGAGGCTTGTAGTTCCCCGACGTTTCGCCAGAGACTGCGTCTGGCATCCTCAAGGGTTGTCTTGAGGATGCCAGACGCAGTCTCTGGCGAAACGTCGGGGAACTACAAGCCTCACGACCACGTCCTACAGCCCGAAAATCTTCTTCAAGATCATCATAGCAACTCCGGCCGTGAAAGTCTACGTGAATACAGAAATAAATTAGTTTCCACTTAATTGAATTCCCGTTAGGCGAATTAACAATAAGTGATTACTGATGATTCCTGCCGCCGGGAGAAGTAGAGTTTCTACCTGTATCTAAAATTTTCTTTCGGCCTCTCTACACACCAGTTTTGCGAAATACAGGTTCGTTTAACAAATATTTAGCGTGTGACATCTGTCTTAGAAATATCCAGTGCGCTGTAAAATCTTAAATTAGTTTAAGATCTGAGGCAAACTGGTTTTATTTATTCTACTCGTAATTTCCCCATCATCATTGCCTTATTTGTTAAATTTAATTCCTGATGGTTACATTCATCATTACCTTTAGATAAAGAACATTAACATAGGTCAAAAAGTTCAACGAATATTATGAACAAGCTGGATTAAAGATTAAAATAGAAGAAAAACTGAATATTTAATAGTAACAAACTAGGTAATTAAGTATTGTAATTAAGTAATTTAAAATAAGAATATTAAGAAAGGTAAAATGTTATAAAATACATTGAAGGCCTTTCGGAAGAATATATGTTCCATCATCAGGTTATGAAACGGTTCTCTTGTTTCCTCTTTATCACGCGAACTATATGAGATTGGAATGAAGATTAAAGAAGTTACATTCATACCTGAGACAGAAAGGCAGAGAGAGGGTAAAAGGGAGAAAGAAAGACAAAAGCAGGACGAATGAGAGAGAAAAGAGAGAAAAACTGCATAAAAAGAAAAAAACACACAGCGTGAGAAATTGTGTATAAAACAAAAAAAAAGGGGGGGAGCATTAAAGACACAGGCACAGGGAGACGGAATAAGATAGGAGAGTAAATCAGACATAGAGATAAAGGCAGTATGAATCAGGAGCGAAAACAAACCTGGAAAAAGAAAAAAAATCAAAGGCAGAAGGAGAGAGAGAGAAAGAAAGGCAAAGGTGGAAAGAATGAAAGGTACGGACGGACAAAGCGAGAAAGAATACATTGAGAGAGAGAGAGAGAGAGAGAGAGAGAGAGACAGACAGAGAGAGAGAGAGAAAAGAAGAGGGAGACAAAGAGAGAAACAAATCAAGAAAAAACAGACAAACAGAGAGAGAGAGAGAGAGAGAGAGAGAGAGAGACAGAGAGAGAGAGACAGAGAGAGAGAGAGAGAGGGAGAGAGAGAGATAGAGAAAAGAAGAGGGAGACAAAGAGAGAAACAAATCAGAGAAAAACAGAGAGAGAGAGAGAGAGAGAGAGAGAGAGAGAGAAAAAAAAAAAAGAAGGGAGACAAAGAGAGAAAACAAATCAAAAACGAAAAAAAACAGAGAGAGAGAGGAGGATGAGACGAGAGAGGAGGGGCGGAGAGAGAGAGACAACGAGATACAAAGTAAGATTCGGGGGGCACGCCGTAGCGTAGTGGTTAAGGCACTGCGCTACAAGCCGGAAGGTCGAGGGTTCGAGTCCCGGTGGGGTCAGGATTTTTAAACTGACCCAAACCTTCTGGCGGCACTATGGCTCTGGGGTCGACTCAGCCTCTAACTGAAATGAGTACCAGACGCTTGTTCTGGGGTAAAGGCGGCCGTCACGCAGGGCTGACAACCCGGCTGACATCAAGTGCCGATTGTCAAGAAAAAGTGGGAGCCTTAAACTCCTACTACCCCAAGGGCCTCCTAATCCTGTAGTGGGAACACAAAAAAAAAAAGATACAAAGTAAAACAGAAAGACGATATCAAGAGACAGAGAAAAATACAGGAGACAGAGGGAAACAGAAAGTTACAGAAAGAAAGAAAGAAAGACAAAGGCAGAGAGATAGAGAAATCGAGAGAGTGAGACAGACAGACAAAGAGAGAGAGAGAGAAAGAGAGAAGGATATAGAGAAAGACTAAAGTCAGAGAGAAGGGGGGGAAGTATAAAAACAAAGGAAAAACAGAGAAGGGCTGTTTGAAACAAAAGAAGGAGAATGACCGAGATAAATGAGAGATATATATGTAGGCAGACAGTGAGAAGTGTGTAGAGAGATGGAGAGAAAAAAACTAACATGGATTTCAGTTTGTAGTTTTAATCAACATCACGTGTCATGATTTGTACCCCCATCCGTAGCTTCTTTTAATATTAATAACATTAATTACTCTACCACCAGATTTGGCAAACTTCCAAGTCATGTTGGTTTGACTCCAACTTGTGTAATAAATTCCACATGAATTCCGATTCACGTCTGAATGTTGGTTCATTTATCTTTATAATTGAAATCTCTTCTTTTAATGTCTCAAGTTTCAACTTATTTCAGTTGCTTCCTTTAAATTTCCATCCTTTTATTTATCTTTATGTTTCCCCATCATTTTTCAGTTTGACCTGGATATTAAACTTTATTGATCTTTCTTATATCTACATTTATACAAACAAAGCATGAATATTAAATGATGCAGGAAGGAAACCATACGTACGAATTCCTTATGGAAAATATGATAAAATATCTTAAGGTCTATCTGTTCCTAACCTATAGTTTTGTATGGGTAAAATGCATTTACAGTTGTGTTTATTGGTGCATTATTTTATAATGTCCACCGCTGTGGTATCGAGGTAGCGTGCTGCCTTGTCACGCAGCGGGCCCGGGTTCGATCCCCGGTCGGGGCAGTTTTTCTGGGTGAGGTGTTTATCGGGGTTTTTCCTCACCTGTAAGACAAATGTCAGGAAAACTTCAAGGCCCAAACTGTCCCCGAAATCATATGGCCATCATCATCATCATCCTTATCATTATTATCATCATAATCATCCTTCACCGGTGAGGAAAGCAACGGGAAGCTACCACACCTACAATTCCCCAGTAAAGCTGCAAGCATACCATGAAAATTCTATGATTGCAGTGAAGGACCTGCCTTAGGGCAGAATTACTATGGATGGATGCGTTTTATAATCATGGTGAGTGGACGGATTTTGACACAGTACGTAAGAGAGAGGATAGGATACCAAATATGGCACTGATGTGTAATCCTGGAGGAAGAAGATCGGTAGGAAGATCAAGAAAGCGCTGGGCTGAACAGATGTGAGATCGGATCAGGCAAATACCTGATCCGTGAAGGATGATGATGATGATGATGATTGATAATGATGAAGGCATAGAATACATGAAACGAAAACTGTTTCATTTAGTATTTTTTGAAAATACCGATTCAAAAACAGTAAAAAAAACTCACTAAATATTTCCTTAGATAATACTCGTATAATAGGCCCTATATAATATATAGCAGTCTTTTATGTATATTTTTATTATTCTTATTATTCTTTACTATTTTATATTTTCTTTACCACGCCAATTACTTAATCAAGTTACTTACTTACTCACTGGCACTATCGAACCCGAAGGTTCATGACCGCGGACATAAGCTCTCCATACATCCCTATCCTGAGCTAATGCTTTCCAATCATTCCCTGTATAATCTACCTCCCTCAAATCATAGTTAATGTTATTCTCTCACCTCATTCTTGCTGTACCAACTGGGCGTTTTCCCTCTGGCTTTCCTGCAAGAAGCTTCCATGCAAGTCTTTCATTCCCCATATGTGCAGCATGTCCTGCCCGTCGCAGTCTACGAGACTTAACTGTTCTTATTATATTTGGCTTCCTATAAAGACCATGTAGTTCATTGTTATGTAGTCTTCTCCATTCACCTGTCTGTTCATCTCTCTTTGGTCCAAACATTTTCCTAAGAACTTTATTCTCAAATACTTGTAATCTCCTTTCCTCCCTTAAAGTAAGAGTCCAACTTAATCAAATTATTATTATTATTTTTTTTTTGCAAATGCCCCAGGTTGTCTGTCGACAATCTTGTTGTTCTCTCCTGACATGGCGTACTTGTAACCCACTTATGGGGTTGGGGCGCCTGGAAGGCGGGGTTACGTTGCCCCGATGATATAATGGGTGATGATGATGATACTGGTGCGCCAAGAGAGCCCTAATCCTAAGAACGCAGATATTTCTATCACAAATGTTATTATTTTACTATTATTTATTATTTTGAAAACAATATCGTGCAAAAAGTAATGTACAACACACGTTTGTGAAGTGTTTTACAAATTATCGGAAATTAAAAACTCGCTATCGCTCGGTTTTTAATCATATCCTCACTTCTGCAAAAAAAAGAACACTTCCCAACATTGCATCGTTATACAGCCTACTATTAATTTTCGATTTTCAAAGCGATTTGTGTTTATTAAATTTCAATCTCACCCTCAGGGGTCCTCATCTAGGGGGTATGTGGATGGCGACCACAAGGTGCCCAAGCTGAGCAAAACATTTCTTCCACTTACTTGTGTTTTGCACTCTTTTAACTTTACTATCTAACCTCTCTTGGTTAACTCTTGTTTTTTTCGACCCCGACGCTATTAGGGCATCCGAGGGCCAGGGTGTCTTTCCTTTCTTCCATTTCTTCTTTCCTTTATTTTCTTTTCTTCTCCAGAAAAGCCTGACCAGAGGCTATAAGATGGCAGCCCCATCACTGGTCTTGCCTTCCTTTGTCCAGCAACCAATCGACTGGACTATTATTATGCATTTAAGTCTTATACGAGAATTTCCCGGAAGGATCAACTAAAATTATGGCATTTCATGGGAAGGACCCCATACAAAGTAAAATCTGTCTCCAGAATAAAATTTTAGAGAGATCTAATCAATTTAAATATCTTGGATATTATCTCTCTATCTGGGATGAAAAGGATATCCCTGAAAAAGTTACTAGTTATAATAAAAGTTTAGGAATTACTAATCAAGTTATGAAACCATCACTTGTACAAAAAAAACACCAGATTACGTTTATATAACACTTTGGCTAGACCAGTGTTGACCTATTGTAGTGAAGCATGGACACTAAAAAAACAACATTAAAGCAGAATAACGGCTTGTGAAATGAGATTCATGCGCAGAACAGCGGGTTACACCAGATGGGATCGGAAAAGGAACACCGATATCTTAAAAGAATTGAAGACTACGCCAATTTTGGAATATATTAAACAGTACCAACTAAATTGGAAACACCATCTTGAAAGAATGAGTTCAAATCGGATCCCCAAAGCTGTTTATAATTATATACCAAGAGGACGAAGATCACTGGGCCGTCCTATGAAACGCTGGAGGGAAAATTTTCTATAGGATCGTAACAGGCCTTGGCCTAATACTTGGAAGGAAGAAGAAGAAATTTCAATCCCGCGTTGCAAAGATAGTGTAGAATTGTTAAGAATCAGAGAGACGCATATTTACTGTAACATTTTATGTATCTAGCATATGGTTAGCGGCTTGTCCACTTGTATATCGTGGCTTTGGAAGGAAAATATATATAAGAACAAAAATAAGATTAATTATTTTTAACAGAATGTTCCTTGTGCAGGGAAAAATAAGTAAGTTCTACCTAACAAAAAATGAAACCTTTACACGATCTTAAAGCTAATTGTACGGGGTGGATTTAATTATTTAGGATGCAACGTATCATACTGCCAGAAGGAAGATATTAATATTAAATTAAATAGATTTTACAGAATGTGTGGCACTATAAGATGGACACTGAAAAATAAAACTTTGAGGAGCACACAACTAAAATTTTACAAAATTATGGCAGTGCCTGTCTTAACATATGCAAGTGAAAAATGGACTCTTAACCGTTCAGACAGAAGGAAAATAGAAACTGCAGAAATGAAGTTCCTACGTTCAGTAGCAGGTGTGACAATTTTGGACAAGAAAAGAAGTGAAGATATTAGGAAGGACTTAAATATTTTCAATTTAACACATAGAATTGACAACATGAGAAACAACTGGTATGAACATGTCAAGAGAATGCCTACAGATAGAATCCCTCAGCTGTTACTAAAGTACAAACCAATAGGACATAGAAATGTTGGATGCCCATTTACTAGATGGGAGGATTCATTAAATCCCACTTGATGTGAAAGCAGGTCAAAACGCCTAATTTCATGAAGAAGAAGAAGAAGAAGAAGAAGAAGAAGAATCATAAATATGGCCATACGTTTGATCGCGTTGTGTGATGAAAATATTACCATTACAGGAAATATGAAATTACCGTTGGAAAGACAATTATTCAAATTACAACAATGGAATAAAATAAAACAGTGTAGAACTTACGTCATTAGTTAAAATGGCGTTGAATATGCAACAGCAAATTACAATTGCTGCATGGGCAATAACGTATGCTAATGATCGTGAGGCCGCAAGACGTGAGTTTAACGTAGCATTGTAGCCGTCGACTGTGGGGGAGTGGAGAAAACGACTGCTGGAAACGGGAAGGATGCAGAAAATCAAACCTCCTGGAAGGCCTCGCATTAGCACGGATGCAGAAGCAACGAAGAGAATTGTGGAGGCGTTCGACGCTAGCCGACAAAAATCAACCCGCCAAGCTGCACGTGAGCAGTGATTTGTTTTATTTTGTTCTATTGTTGTAATTTGAAGGATTCCCTTTCCAATGATAACATCACATTTCGTTTAATAATAATATTTTCGTCACAAAATGCGATTAAACGTATAGCTATATTTCTGAATCACTCTGTACGTTACAAGGGCGGCTTTACAGATAATTCATCTTGTAAATACTTATTGGACTTCATACCCTTTTCTTGTAAGCTTGAGATATGGTCGATTACTTACAATTTCTTCTTCTTCTTCTTAAACTTAATTTGTAGGATTTTCATCCTGTTTATTTTCAAAATCACTCTTCGGAGGAAGACGTACTGGATGTACATTCACTGTCTATCCATCTCTTGGCAGGTCTTCCTCTTGTTCTTCTCCCGTCCATTGGTGTATCTTCTTTAGCTCTTTTTGCAAGCCGGTTTTCTTCCATTCTTTCTATATGACCCTTCCAATATTTTCGACTATCTATAATAAATTTGCTTATGTCTTGAATATGACATTTGTCTCTAATTTCTGTGTTGTGTATTTTATCAAATAATGTTTTCCCCTGAATAGTTCTTAAGATTTTCATTTCGCATGTGCTTATTATTTGTTTAGTTTTTGTTGTAGCAGCCCTAGTTTCTGCTCATATACGATAACTGGTCGAACTATTGTTTTGTATATGCGGGTTTTGCTTTCTATTGACATATGTTTGTTGCGCCAAATTAAATCTTTCATATATCCTGATATTTGTGCCGCTTTATCAGCTTGTTTCTTTACTTCTTTTATTACTTACAATTTCAACAACATTAATTTGTAGAGTGTGTTGAAAGGTTTCCGGAATGACGTTACGTGGAATTTAATCAGGACTAGTTCAGTATCAACGAATCAGGTCACAAGTACGTTTATAGGGTAAGGCTTGAGACACGTACTCGGAAGGTTCCTAGTTCAAATATAATTTCCATCAACCTGACTAGGGTATTTCATCTCTGGTTTTCCTAAGTGCCAAGACAAATTCTAGTTTCGAATTCCAATATCACTGTGAATTCTATCTTTGAGCATGATTGGAGAGACAACTGTGAGACAGAAGTTACTAATAAGCTCAACCTCAAAAGCTGATTATTATTATTATTATTATTATTATTATTATTATTGTTATTATTATTATTTGAAAAATAGAAGAAAAACGTTTGTAATGGCATGGACACCTCATAAGAATGGAAGAAGTGGGAATACCAAAGAAGATCCTTAGTTGGAAAGCTAGGAAAAAATGGAAGAGGCAGGCCTAGAGAACGATGGATGGATGAAGTGAAGAGAAGTATGGAAGCTAGATATTTGAGGGAAGAAGTTGCTTTAGACAGGAACCTGCGGCGACAAATCCCTTTAGGTTGAAGGAGAAACACTGTATTGTGGAGTATTCCTAAATAAAAAATATTATTATTATTATTATTATTATTATTATTATTATTATTATTATTATTATATATGACTAGAAAAGTAATAGAAGAATATGAAAAATTGGGTTTAAATTTGAACATAAAAAAAACTAAATATTTATCAATTGGTGAACCAGAACAAAATTTAATTTTGGAGACTGGAGAAACAATAAAATCTTGTAGTGAGATCACATATTTAGGAATAAAAATAAATAAAAATGGGAGTTAAGAAGAGGAAATAAGAAATATAAATAATAAAGGAAAATTTGCAATTGCTTGCCTCAATGGAATATTGTGGGATAAAAATATAAGTAATAAAAATAAAATGAATATATATCATACAATTGTTAAAAGCATCATTACTTATGGAGCAGAACTTTGGTCATTAACAACAAAAACAAATAAGTACCTTTTGGCAACGGAAATGGATTTTATACGAAGGGCAGCAAGAATTTCAAGAAGAGAAAAAATTATAAACTCAGTTATAAGGGAGAAAATGAAGATTGAAGACACTATTTTAGATTATATTAAAACTCAGCAATTAAGATGGTACGGACATGTCCAGCGAATGGAAGAGGATCGACTACCAAAATCTGTTTTGGAATGGAAGCCTGAGGGAAGACGAACCAGAGGGAGACCTAAAACCTCCTGGATTCAGGGAATATGGTTATATATGAAGGAGAAACATCTACAACCAGGAGATTGGATGGACCGACAAAATTGGCTATTAGAAATCGGACGATGTCAAAGACATTAATCAACCGATGATCTATCTATCTATCTATCTATTATTATTATTATTATTATTATTATTATTATTATTATTATTAGTATTATTTCCATTATAATTGTAGTCAATATCCATTCCTGCCAATGGCAGTCTATGAGACTTAACGATAACTTAGTATAAGGACCTACGTACTACTGGTTTCCCATAAAGACCATTTGACCCAATGTTACGTAGTTATTCTCAATTACCTCTCTGCTCGTCTTTATTCGTTCTAGAAATGTTTTTAAGAATATTATTCTCAAGCAGTCGTATTCTTCCCTTCTCCCTTAAGGGATGGTACACGGGTTACAATGCTATAACACATGAGAGATTCTCAGGAACTTGTAATTCTTTCACGTTGACATTTAAATAAGGAATATTCACTGCTTCTACAAACAAAGAGGATTTTCAGAATTGCTAACAATTTTCTATGATTATTCATGAGTTGCATGAAAGACGTGCATGGAAGCTTCTTGTAGGAAAGCCAGAGGGAAAACGCCCAGTTGGTAGACCAAGAATGAGGTGGGAGAACAACATTAACTATGATTTGAGGGAAGTAGATTATACAGGGAATGATTGGAAAGCATTAGCTCAGGATAGGGATGTATGGAGAGCTTATGTCCGCGCGGCCATGGACCTACGGGTTCGATAGTGAAACATTTAAAAGTTAATACTTTCTAGATAAGAAATTATATATATATATATATATATATATATATATGTTTAACATTGAGCAATGCAAGCTTAATATGGTATGATAAGAAAAATAAATGCCTGGACGGGATTCGAACCCGGATCTCTGAGTCTGTACCTCAGCGTGATATCCATTACACTACCAGGAGAATATAATACATATATAAGAAAAATAAGTGTTTGAATTGGATTCGCCAAGTAGTATAATGGATATCACGCTGAGGTACAGACTCAGAGATCCGGGTTCGAATCCCGTCCAGGCATTTATTTTTCTTATCATACCATATATATATATGTTTAACATTGAGCAATGCAAGCTTAATATGGTATGATAAGAAAAATAAATGCCTGGACGGGATTCGAACCCGGATCTCTGAGTCTGTACCTCAGCGTGATATCCATTACACTACCAGGAGAATATAATACATATATAAGAAAAATAAGTGTTTGAATTGGATTCGCCAAGTAGTGTAATGGATATCACGCTGAGGTACAGACTCAGAGATCCGGGTTCGAATCCCGTCCAGGCATTTATTTTTCTTATCATACCATATATATATATATATATATGCTTATCCCCATATATATCCCTCCTCATCACACTACCTATTATTCGAAATATTTTACAGTTTCTCTTGCTAGAACATGGAATTCCCTTCCACCCTATGTCAGAGACTGACAAACTTTACCATCTTTCAGAAACAAATTGAAAATAAAATTACTAAGAGAAACAACTCACTAATATTACTTTTTAAAAATTAATAATGTGTTTTTTCATTATTTAATAAAAATAGATTTAAGATTTGTTAATATTTACCTAATGCCTTGTATAAATCTTCTTCTTCTTCGTCAGGCTCTACGACTTCCAGTGGAATGTCTTGGCCTTCTCAACCAGTTTACGCCACTTCTTCCTATCTTGTGCAGTGGATTTCAAATAAAAAATCCCCATCTCTCTCAAATCTTCAATTAAGTCATCTTCCCATCGATCTTTGGGTCTTCCCCTTGGCCTTGTTCCTTGTGGCTTCCAATTCAAAATATCATTCGGCAATCTTCCCTTTGGCATTCTTAGTGTATGTCCAAACCATTGTAATCTTTTGGATTTGATGAAACTAACTATATTTTCTTTATTATTCTTGAGGTATAATTCGTCATTCCTTCTCAACCTCGAATTTCCATTTTCCTTTACTGGACCTAGCACTCTTCTAAATATTTTCCTCTCAAACGTTAATAGTCTTAATTTATCTGCTTCTTTTAGTACCCAGGTTTCAGCTCCATAACATATGATTGGTCTTATTATTGCTGTATATAATTTGAATTTAGCCTTGTATAAATACATAGATTAATTCATTGTAGTTTATTACTTTCTTTGTATTTTTATTATTTCTTTTCTTTTTATGTATAATATAATCGAGCTGTTATTCCTTTCTGTATACTTTATATCATTAATTTAATTTTAATTATTGTAAAGACGTAAATTGCACTCTCTTTCACTACTTTTCAAGCTCCTGAATTCCTACACTCCTACTTACCTGGCGTCCAGATTTGAGAAGTTATCCTCTTACCACAATATCGACACTAGGTCACAAGATAACAGTCTGCTAACAATTCCTGTTCATAGCACTTCCTCTTATTCTACTTCCTTCACAGTAGCCTCTGTCCGCTCCTGGAATCTCCTTCCTCAAGATATCAGGGGTTGCCGCACACTTGGCACCTTTAAGTAACACTTATACAGTTACCTGTTGTCTAATAATTAATTTTTGTCCATTTATTTAAATTTATGCTATGTGGTTAATAATATATCTTGTTCATATTATATTCAATTCGTTAAATCAAGAGTAAATTAAAATACATTATGAATAACAATTGTATTGTATTTATAACATGTAATTGTTTGTTTATTGTAATTTACATGTAAGACCATTTTTGTACTTTTAAAAACCTGGTTGAGTAGCAGACTAGGCCTTAAGGCATTAACTCTGCCAGGTAAAATAAAGCAATTATTATTATTATTATTATTATTATTATTATTATTATTATTATATTTATTATAATAATTATTATTATTATAATTATTATTATTATTATTATTATTATTATATTTATTATAATTATTATATCCGAACAGAAAGAAGAAAAGAGGAAGACCAAGGTTAACATGGAAGGAAAACATGAAGACAGTAATGCAAGCTAGAGGGCTAAGCATCGAAGATGCCCAAGACCGTAGGCTTTGGAGGTTTGGCACGGGAAGACGGTAGCAGCTGTAAAAACCCGAAGATAGAATAGAAAATTATTATTATATTTATTATTATTATTATTATTATTATTATTATTATTATTATTAACTTATAACATGTCACAAGTAAGGAAATTAGAAACATAGTGGAAGCAGAAGAAAGCATAATTGAAAGAATTGAGGAGAAGGAATTAAAGTGGTTAGGACATGTTTTAAGAATGGAAGATGAGCGATGGCCGAAGCAACTATATGAATGGCAACCGAACAGAAAGAAGAAAAGAGGGAGACCAAAGTTAACATGGAAGGAAAAAGCATGAGGATAGCAATGCAAGCAAGACGGCTAAACATCGAAGATGCCCAAGATCGTACGCTTTGGAGGTTTGGCACGGGAAGACGGCAGCAGCTGTGAAAACCCGAAGATAGATAGAGAGATTATTATTATTATTATTATTATTATTATTATTATTATTATTATTATTATTATTATTATTATTATTATTATTATGAAGACTAAATAGTGTTGGAAGTTCGCATGTTACTTTGGAATTAGGTGAAAATTGTTTTAGCTTTTTTTAATTTTTTTGGAAGTTTGACTTGGAAACTTGTTTCAAGTGTTAATTTGAGAGAAGTTCCATTTTTAAAGAAAAGTTTTTAATCCAACTCTCGTCTGTTAATTAGAAAATAACCTGACTTGTTAAATTAAGATTCTTCGCTACAACTTTAGTTATTTCACACCAGAGAGCGCTTCATATTTAAGAATATTTGTTAATCTTTTCTGAATTATTTATGTCTTAGAAACATATCTTAAGGATTTATTTCCTAGAAACTCAAAGTAACAGAGTTATGTCATATGATGTCACAAGGGAACTGTCAACAATTGCATGTCAAACCTTACCTTGAAATTTCTTCCACAGAAGCGTTGTGAAGTACAAAGGCCGTGTCCAAAAAAAAAAAAAAAAAAAAAAAAAAAAAAATATATATATATATATATATATATATATATATATATATCCAGTGTTAACTGCAAGGCACTAAAAACTCGCACCAAATCACTCATTTAAACTACAGGGATGTAATACAACTCCTGAGTTCGTAGATTGGCTAACCCTCACTAACTGCCGTCCACTCCACGTCCCGCTTAACTCCACTCCGCTCTTAATCAAGCAAAGCAGAGAAACTATCTGTTTCGTATAGTGGGTTGGCATTGCTTGGTTCTGGATTTGATTTCTGTGCCTTACAGTTAAGGAGGGACATTTTCGGTCAAATTTAGCATTTTTTGTTTTGTTTTTTGTATTAAAATATACTACGTACCTTAAAGTATAAGTTGGGGAAGTTTGAGTGTCCTGTGGCGCTTGTAAGTCTCCCTAATGACTGTAGGAGGGCGCTACATTCTAATTTAACTGCATTCAAACTTTCAAATTGGCTTTTCCACACTTTTATTTCCTTTGCATTTCAATACATTCAAATCAAAATAACATTCACAAATTTAATGATAGAAGCAGGACATTTTAACTGCATGTCCCACACACTATGGCTAATAATTATGTGCATGGATTTTGAAAAAAACGTTGATAGTTTTTGAAATAAAAAATAACATATGTGTAGTAATAAAAACTATCATATGCAGAGGATATATATAGTTGTTCCTTCCTTTATTATAATGACATGGTCGACTCAGCCTCTATCTGATATGAGTACCAGACGCTTGTTCTGGGGTAAAGGCGGCCGTCACGCAGGGCTGACAACCCGGCTGACATAAAGTGCCGATTGTCCAGAAAAAGTGGGAGCCTTAACCTCCTACTTCCCCAAGGGCCTCCTGAGGCCTGTCGTGGAATCACTTTACATTAATATTATAAAGACATAGAAAAGCTAATGCATAGTCTTATTCTGAATAAGTCAGTGGTCGTGTAGAAAAAAATTCAAAAACTTTACTAAAACATTATGGGATTTATTAAAAATTTTAATATGCAAATTTTTAAATGGATTTTCACGCCCAAGTTGCCAACTAATGTAGGTGGTCTCCTGGGATAGAGTAAATAATTTTCCCGTCCTAGTACTACCTTGGTTTCCTAGATGTCAGTATGGGGCGGAACGCTGACCACGGACCACTCAAATGACATCTATACGAAAACAAGTGTAACTAAATTAGTATGGTTCAAATTCTTCCCTGTAGGGGAAGAGCGCCTAAATCTCTGTAAAGGGAAAACATGGGCTTACAAAAAAAAATGTTGATAATTGGCTCTAGCGGGAATGTCATTGGTCAACATGACGCTAGCACACAGTTATTCTCCGATCGAAAATTCACAAATGGCACGGTGACATATAATTGCTTAATTTATGTGGCCCCTGTGACATCGCAACCTATCCCGGCCGCTGGGTCGGGACCCCACGTTGAGAAACTCTGGTTTAGAGTGGTTGGTATTGATTTCGATAAGCTGTTGTTATCTGTTATGAAAGAAAGCGGGAGCCATTCTCGCTCGTACAAGTTGAAGAGTGAACTTTAGCTGAATAAGACATTTTGGTCGTTACGTTGGCTGACATGTCAGTCCCTTAACAGATTTAGAAGCTCAGTCCTACAACTTTATGTGCTTTTAACGATGTGCTTTGTGCTGAATTTTAGATGAAATGTTGTAAAATCTCAGGAAGAGTGCATCTTTATCTGCACTCTACACTTCAGATACCTATATGTTCCCAGATGTATTTTGATAGCTTAAATTCTGCACGTAACAGTGTGTTCAGCTAACAAAACTTTTAAAAAAGTTGACCGATCCTTTAAAAACCACTTTATATAAACAGGCCTGCCAAGTGTTAACATGGACAGTGACAACACAACAATCTGCCAGAATACAAGCTGCTGAAATGAAATTCCTCAGACCAATAGCAGGATATCAAATACAGACAAAAAACATAACACAGAAATAAGACAACAACTAAAAGTAGAGGAATTAAACACAACAATAGTGAAACACAGAACAAAATGGAAAGAAAACTTGGCAAGGATGACTGAGAATAGAATACCAAAAGCAGCATACAGTTATTCGCCACGAGGAAGAAGTAGTTTGGGAAGACCAAAGAAAATATGGAAAGAGCAGCAATTTGGAGCCGGAACAGGGTAGTAAATAAGCCTAAACCGTGAAGAAGAAGAAGAAGAAGAGCAAAAAGAAGAAGCCAAGTGTTAACTTTAACGTCGGATATCAGTTTTTTGCTTGTCATCACGCCATACGTGAGATTTTTAAAAAATTAAGGTATATAGGCAAAGAGAACACAAAGCATAGAATTGAATTGAGTAGCAAAATAATATCATCGTTAAATTCCACACGGAGGGATAAGCATATTTGCAAAGACACAAAAAAATATTGGTAAAACATTGGAGGAAATCTTGAGGAAGTGGCTGAATTCAAATACCTTGCAGCAAATGGGAATGAGATGCACAAACAAATTAAACATAGGCTCAATTCTGGAAATGCGTGCTATTATGCATTGCAGAGACTCTTGATGTCCCAACTCCTTTCAAAAAACGTTAAACTGAAAATTTATAAAACTATTATTCTACCAGTTATATTATATGGGTGCGAAACATGGACTCTTACTTTAAGGGAGGAAAGGAGATTACAAGTATTTGAGAATAAAGTACTTTGGAAAATTTTTGGACCAAAGAGAGATGAACAGACAGGTGAATGGAGAAGACTACATAACAATGAACTACATGGTCTTTATAGGAAGCCAGATATAATAAGAACAGTTAAGTCTAGTAGACTACGATGGGCAGGACATGTGGCTCGTATGGGGAATGAAAGAGGTGCATGGAAGTTTCTTGTAGGAAAGCCAGAAGGAAAACGCCCAGTTGGTAGACCAAGAATGAGGTGGGAGAATAACATTACCTGTGAGTTGAGGGAAGTAGATTATACAGGGAATGATTGGAAGGCATTAGATCAGGATAGGGATGTATGGAGAGCTTATGTCCGCTCGGTCATGAACCTACGGTTTCAATAGTGCCAGTGAGTAAGTAAGTAAAACATTGCTGCAATCTGTTGCAATGTATGTAAGTGAGGTATGGACAATCAATAAGTACTACAAGAATAGACTAATAGCTCTGGAAATGGATTATTTACGCAGAAGTGCCAGAAAGTCAAAATTAGAACATGTCACAAATAAGGAAATTAGAAACATAATGGAAGCAGAAGAAAGCATAATTGAAAGAATTGAGGAGAAGGAATTAAAGTGGTTAGGACATGTTTTAAGAATGGAAGATGAGCGATGACCGAAACTACTATATCAATGGCAACCGAGCAGAAAGAAGAAAAGAGGGAGACCAAAGTTAACATGGAAGGAAAACACGAGGATAGTAATGCAAGCTAGAGGGCTAAGCATTGAAGATGCCCAAGATCGTAGGCTTTGGAAGTTTGGCACGGGAAGACGGCAGCAGCTGTAAAAACCCGAAGATAGATAGATAGATCTCTGTATTTTTTTAGATTAACACTCTACATTCCTCCCAAAAATTATTGATGCCGAGGCCTTTTTTAAAAAAAGAAAAAAAGGAAAATCGGCCGCGGTGGACTAGTGGTTATGCTCCTTGCCTCTGGTCCCGAAGGTCACGGGTTGAAACCCGGCCGGGGTCGATGGATATTTTAGGACGGAAAAATCCAAGGAGCAAGTCCTCAGGGAGGGACTTTAAGCTGTGGGTCCCGAGTCTGAAGATTTTCAGGCTCGTAAAAGATCCTTAAGTCCCGCGCCGTAGCCGAGCGGTTAAGGTAGGAAGCCATGGCGCAGAGCTACGGGACTTGCGCTAGTTCACTTGCGCTAGAAATTTTCTCATGGTATTTCGGCCAGTATGGGACCGGTGCCCACCCAGCATCGTGAGGCAATTGGGTAGCTACAATAATTAGCGGCTCCAGGTTGAGGAACCAGCTATAACGGCTGGGGGACTCGACATGCTAACCACAGATCCTTAAACCGGAATGAAAAGGCCTCTAAACAAAGTGTACCGAATTTTCCCGTCCTAGTACTACCTTGGTTTCCTAGTTGTCAGTTTGAGGCGTAACGCTGACCATGGACCACTCAAATGACATCTATACGAAAACAAGTGTAACTAAATTAGTATGGTCCAAATTATTCCCTATAGGGGGAGAGCGCCTAAATCTCTGTTAAGGGAAATATGGGCTTACAATAAGTAGAAGAAGAAAAAATAAAAGAACAGAAGCTATGCTATAACAAAAAGTTCTTCTGGCATTGGCCAAAGTGGTACATTAACCTTATTTGTCTTCAGCCATCTATTGATTCTCTTGAGTTAGAAATTATATTTCTCAAACCCTTTCGTTCCCTAGTAGGGAATTGGGCGCTACTTAATGGGAAATTATTGAGCAAGTTGATTTAATTACTCTCATTTTCGCATAGATGTCAGCGAGTGATAAGGTGTCGATCTAACCCTCATATGAGGGACTTGCCAGTGTCTGAAAAACCCATCATCTCGGTTGTGTTGACACATACTGGGATTTGAAGTATACTTTAAGAGAACAGACAAGATGGCTGACTGATAGAAAAGTAAGGTGGCGATTCCTTAAGTGCATTTTCTCTATTTGTTTTCTAATCAAGGAAAACAAAAGAGAAAACAAGAAATAAAATTGGTCTGATGGAAGAGCCTCTAGAGATCTCTATTCTACAGAAGCGACTGTCTGCTGTCAGCAAACATTTGACGCTCGTAATCCAGAAATTCTCTCGTCGCCAGTCTCACTTTTTTTTTTTTTTCAAACTTTTGTTCTGACAAAGCTTTTTTTTATTCTCTTACAATAAACATTCAGTTGTTTGATATGAAAGTTATATATATATATATATATATATATATATATATATATATATATGTGTGTGTGTGTGTGTGTTTTTTTGCGCGATAGTGCGTTTTGTTGTACTTACAGCAATGATTTTATAATACTAATTGTTTTGTCATATATGTTCGCCTCTTCTAGGGCTTTCCAGAGCACGGTTCTGGGTACACTGTCATACGCCTTTAACAAATCAATAAAAATAAAATTTACTGGTTGCGATTTCTCTCGGCATTTCTCAAACCCTCAATAATCATAATAAATAAGAACATCCTTAGCTCCTGAAGATGTACAAGAACTTCCGAAAGGCCTTCACTATTTTAATAATTTTTAATTTCTTGAGGACACTGATATTACTTACTTACTCACTGGCAATATCGAACCCGTAGGTTCATGACCGCACGGACATAAGCTCTCCATACATCCCTATCCCGAGCTAATGCTTTCCAATCATTCCCTGTATAATCTACCTCCCTCAAATCATAGTTAATGTTATTCTCCCACCTCATTCTTGGTATACCAACTGGTCGTCCTCCCTCTGGCTTTTCTACAAGAAGCTTCCATGCAAGTCTTTCATTCCCCATACGTGGAACATGTCCTGCCCATCGCAGTCTACGAGACTTAACTGTTCTTATTATATCTGGCTTCCTGTAAAGACCATGTAGTTCATTGTTATGTAGTCTTCTCCATTCACCTGTCTGTTCGTCTTTCTTTGGTCCAAAAATTGTCCTAAGTACTTTATCCTCAAATACTTGTAATCTCCTTTCCTCTCTTAAAGTAAGAGTCCATGTTTCGCACCCATATAATATAACTGGTAGAATAATAGTTTTATATATTTTCAGTTTAACGTTTTTTGAAAGGAGTTGGGACATCAAGAGTCTCTGCAATGCATAATAGCACGCATTTCCAGAATTGAGCCTATGTTTCTTTGTACATCACATTCCTGTTTGTGATTATTGTTCCTAGGTATTTGAATTCAGCCACTTCCTCAAAATTTCCCTCATTTGTCATTAGCTGACCATTTCCATTATATAATGAATTTCTACGTGTGACCATATATTTAGTTTTATTGATATTTACTTCCAGTCCTAATTTCTTAGTGTTACTCAATAGTGTGTGCGTGTTGGCCTTTAGTATCTCCTCGCTATCGGCCAATAGCACTACATCATCAGCATAAACTAACAGCTTATTTTTCAAGTATAAATTTTAATCTACAGAAAGGTCTGTATGAACTTAACAAGATTACAGAAGAACATGGTTTGAAAATATCTACAGAGGGAAACGAAAATTATGGCATTTCAAGGTGTAGATCCTGTCAAAAGTAAAATTTTACTTTAGAAACAATTTTGGAGCAGGTGAATAATTTTACATATCTACGCTGCAATATCTCATATGAAGAAGAAAAGGATGTAAATGCAAAAATATCTACATTTTTAAGAATTTTAGGGTTAATAAATTCTATCTTCAAGCCACAGTTAGTCCAAAAGCATTCAAGACTAAAAGTGTATAAAACACTGGCTCTTCCAACTCTTTTGTATGGTAGTGAAGTATGGACGTTGAAACAGAAGTATATACAGAGACTTAGATCTGCTGAAATGAGATACCTTCGGAAGACTGCAAGATACACACTACTAGATCACAAACAATAAAAATGAAGACATCTTAGAAGAATTACTCATGGAACCTTTAGAAAACAAAATTTCTGATTATAAGTCAAGATGGATGCAACATGTTCATCGAATGGAAGATCACAGGATACCCAAACAAATGTTAAGATATTAACCTGCAGGAAGAAGAAGACCAGGACGTCCAGTCAAGACTTTTGGATGGTGTTTCTCTTGAGGCCGAAACAGGTCAACAAATGACCTAAATTCGTGAATGTACCATGATGTTGAATTTTAATATTTCAACTTTTAATACCGTTATTATTTACAAAGTTCTGTTTTACAGTGCGAAACTGTAGGGTATAGTAAATTAAACAGATAATTAAAATACAGCCTGTAACGGGAGGGAGAGAGTTTATTGGGAGTATAATTACTAGGTTGGCAGCCTGCGATAGTTATTTCTAGCTAATTACCATCATAGCGATTGAACCATAGAATTGCAATTAAAAAATTACCGAGAAACTCTCCAGAGATGTAGTTTTTATCAACTTCGCAATTGAGAGAGTTTATGGTGAATAAAATATAGTATATTAAAATACCAGGTTGGGAAGCGGTTTTTACAGAATCGAGGAAAATGTTTAATTTCCGAGATTCTGTAAAACACTTTAGAAACGTGCGTTGTACATTACTTTTTTGCGCGATGGTGTTTTCAAAATAATAAACAATAGTAAAATAATTTTGATTTAGATTTTTAAATTTTGATTTATTTAGCCTGGTTGAGTTAAGGGCATGTGACCTTCTCTTCCACTCACCAGGACAAACATATATTACATCAGAATATAACAATCTCAATTAACTCTAATATTAAATAGTAAATAAAAATTTGATCAAAAAGATAATATCTATTATATTACGATCTATAATGCAACCAGTTAATGTTAGTTAAAATTAAGACTAAAACTAATAATAAAATGTATGCAAGCAAGACATATTAAATTGTCCCTGTCTAATGTTTATAAAAAACAAAGAAAAATAATGAGATATAGAAAACTAATTTTACGATTATACAATATTTAAAACAAAACAAAAGAAAATATTTGTTAATCTTAATATTATTTTCATAAATAGTTAAATGTATTAATTGTTAAAAGAATACTATCAGTGAGGTGTAAGTTAGTTTGTTATTAAATAATTATTTAGTTTGTTTTTGAAGGATGTTATAGTTTGACAGTCTCTGACATAGGGCGCAAGGGAATTCCATGTTTTCGTAAGTGAGACCATAAAAGATAATATCTTTGTTGGAAATATTTGCGTTCATTATAAACAATTGACTGACGTTAGCAGTCTGCTCAATGTATACATGCTAAATGCCGGAAACAATTGTTGAGATTAACAGCTGGCCTTGATATCAATATCGCATAAAATGGCTGTAAGTATGAATGAATGTAATCAAAACGACGAAATTGAAGAAGCGTGGGAAGTTGGGTGGCTTCTTTACTGCCAGAGAAATCTAAATTAAGGTATGAAAAAGACATACATTTCATTCAGAAAGTGGCTGCAGGAGAAGAATTGTAGTGTAAGTGAGAAAAGTACGGTTGCTTATTTCGTGGTTAGGAGTGAAACATTAAAGTTTCCAGCGAGTTTGTGGTCAGAATACTCAATGCTGATGACGATGATAATGAATTTAAAAGAAGGTATTGATATTACAGATTTTGTTACACTAGTCAGCTTCCTCAAAAAGAAGAATATTGGACGTAAAGCTAAAAAGTCTAAAAGTTTTCAGTAGAATTTTGTTAAGACAACTTTCAATATTGTTTCAAATAAAGTTCAGTTCATTTAAAATGCAGTGATTTCTTTCCTATAATGTATATTAACACTACCTTCTGGACATATTGTAGTATATACACAAATGACAGTGGTTTTACTTCCCGCACGTAGGTCGTAATATGTGATATTAGAGTATAGTTACTTAGGTTGGTGAACTTCCAATCATTGTCGCCATTGCTGGTGAGTACGATAAAACGCACTATCGCGCAAAAAATAGTTTAGCTCCATTAACTTTGATTTAGAAATGATGATTAGAAAATTATCCAGCATTCTGACCTTGGTGTAACGCACTATGTACAGGTTCAATCCCTGGATAGAACAAATTTCCCGGGTGGGTTTTTTATTTATTTTTGGGGTGTTTCCCTTACTTTTAATATAAATGCAGGGAACCTTTAAGACCAAAATAGTCCCGAAATAGGAACCTTTAAGACCAAAATAGTCCCGAAATATGATTTGGCTTTCATAATGATCCTATAATATCCATTTTGTCTAATACCAATAACAGGGAGTAACTGGTGTGTCTTGTATCAATATTCGTACTGTCTCTCAAGTGGGCTAACTGCACTCTGTATTTATATAATCTGACAGACACCAACGGCATTTTAACATGAAATATATTCGGATTGAGATAAAGTATAGATTATACTGAGCAACAAAATCATATTATTTTTTAGTCTCAGAAAGAAAAATATGTGGTTCTGATAGTATTTTTTTTCTCCTGAATTAAAATATGATATCGGTTTTTCTCCATCACGCAAGGTTTCCAAGAGACAGGCATTTATAATTTCAAACACTTTAATATTTTCTACTTTCGTAACTGCATAATATTCGAACATTCGGACTCACCTAGAAAGTAAGAAATTACGATTTTCTGCTATATTTCGCCTGTGGAGCATCTCTCTTGATGGTCCAACAATCGGCCAGCATATTAGGATTCCATTTGCCTTGATATCTCTTTTCCATAGCTGAAATCATTTGAGTTAGCTCATTTGTAAAACGTTTATTAAAAGAAGAATCACTTAAATCCATTAATTGAAATTGAAATAAAAAGAACTGTGGGTGATGGAGAAATTCCGAATACATATTTGAAAACACGATAAAAAATGCATTAAGTACAACTATTGGTACTCATGAGACAAAATCATGTTGACCAGTGTTATTGCAATTTTCAATTAGCTACCTATGATCATTTTATACAACTTTTAACTCTAGAGTTGTTTTTCTCAACACTGCAAAGCTTGCACATGCACCCTTTTGCTTCTAACCGGCTCAATTATATTTCATTTCTGCTTCGTGGTGAAGAATATATTTACGAATGTCAAAATTATAAAAAAAAAGTTATAATAATATGCTAAATGCATTCAGAACTTTTAGAAACTGAATCTTACTGACGGAGACATGTTGATCAAGGGAGAGATTTGTCGCCATTTCTTACTCTTAAAAAATGTCATTATTACTTGTACAAGAATATTCTATGAATTATTTATACTGTATACATTAAGTATGAAAGTTTGTTATATCGTTGCCACGGTTGGTAGTTCTACATGGAAAATGTTGGTAACGGTGGATGGTTTTTATGATCGCTTCTAATTTTAGTTAGAGGCTGAGTCGACCCTCAAATCTCTAGCTTCCACACTTCTCTTCACTCCATCCATCCATCGTTGTCTAGGCCTGCCTCTTCCACTTCTTCCATTAGCTTTCCAATTAGGGAAGTATCTTCTTTGGCATTCTCTCTTCTTCCGTTCTTATGAGGTGCACCATTTCAAACGTTTTTCTTCAATTTTTTTCTATTATTTTTTTTTCAACTTGCATAATTTCCCTTATTCTGCTGTTTCTGACCTTATCCGTTCTTGAAATTCTTGTCGATCGCCTCTAAAAATCCATTTCTACTGCTAACAGCTTGGTCGTTGGGCAGGACATGTTGCACGTATGGGAAATGAAAGATTTGCATGGAAGCTTCTTGTAGGAAAGCCAGAGGGAAAACGCCAGTTGGTAGACCAAGAATGAGGTGGGAGAATAACATTAACTATGATTTGAGGGAAGTAGATTATACAGGGAATGATTGGAAGCATGAGCTGAGGATAGGGATGTATGGAGAGCTTGTGTCCGTGCGGCCATGAACCTACGGGTTCGATAGTGCCAGTGAGTAAGTAAGTAAGTAAGTAAGTAAGTAACAGCTTGGTGGATTGTTTTCTACTTACTCTCTAGGTTTCGGACCCATATAATAAAATGCTTTGTAACAGAACTTGAAATATAGTTTTCTCCGTTCTGTATATTATATTTCTATTCCAAAGCACTGAGTTCAACAAACCAATGTTTCTTCCATCACTTATTCTTCTTTCAATTTCTGTAGTTGAATTCTTATTTTTGTTTAAGATCCTAAATGTTAAAAAAAATAGCATTACCTATTCTTCCTGAATTACAAATTAGGTCATGTGTTGTATCCAATGAAATATATTCTGTTTTATTATAATTTATCTGTAATCCTCATTTTTTGTATTCTATTTCTAATAGAAGTAATAGGAGGATATGAAAAATGGGGTGTAAATTTAAACATGAAAAAAAAACTAAATATTTATCAATTGGTGAACCAGAACAAAATTTAATTTTGGAGACTGGAGAAACAATAAAATCTTGTAGTGAGATCACATATTTAGGAATTAAAATAAATAAAAATGGGAGTTATGAAGAGGAAATAAGAAATAGAAATAATAAAGGAAAATTTGCAATTGCTTGCCTCAATGGAATATTGTGGGATAAAAATATAAGCAATAAAAATAAAATGAATATATATCATACAATTGTTAAAAGCATCATTACTTATGGAGCAGAACTTTGGCCATTGACAACAAAAACAAATAAGTATCTTTTGGCAACGGAAATGTATTTTATACGAAGTGCCGCAAGAATTTCAAGAAGAGAAAAAATTAGAAGCTCAGTTATAAGGGAGAAAATGAAGATTGAAGACACTATTTTAGATTATATTAAAACTCAGCAATTAAGATGGTACGGACATGTCCAGCGAATGGAAGAGGATCGACTACCAAAATCTGTTTTGGAATGGAAACCTGAGGGAAGACGCAGCAGAGGAAGACCTAAAACCTCCTGGAGTCAGGGAATATGGTTATATATGAAGGAGAAACATCTACAACCAGGAGATTGGATGGACCGACAAAATTGGCTATTAGGAATCGGACGATGTCAAAGACATTAATCAACCGATGATCTATCTATGTCTAATTACCTTAACATGAAAGATGCATCACCTGGATCCTGAGAAATCACATTAATATTACGAGACGTATCTTACCTCATGATTTGTTTTCAAGCTCGGGAACTTGGTGTCCCTCCCATCCTCAAGTGATGAGTTGCGATGTGCGATGTTGGCTGAGGATGGAAGGAATATCACGCGAAAACTGCAGTTCCCGTTCTTGAAAACACGAAGTATGAGGTAAGATACGAATAATTTTATTAATTCATGGGAATAGTAGGGAGATGGTTGAACATATACAAAATTATCATAAGTAATGCCACGAGTGATTTCCAAATTATCGATAAATTCACGACTCACGAAGTGAGGAGTGAATTTATCTAGAGAATTTGGAAATCAAGAGTGGCATTTGTTAGCTATTTAACGAATAAAATTAAGCTGTTTACTCACAAATCATTATTTAACTATAGTTATTTTAAACTATTTATATATTTAATGTAAACGGCGATGTTTGAAAACAAATGAGAAACTATAGGTACGCTTCTACTGCTTCTTTTGTTTATCACTGCAACCAGATCATACTATTTATTGCCAAAGGAACGCAATATTGTAAGGAGGAGGTTTCTTTAATATGGTAATTATAACACTGATAAATATTTGGTGAAACACGACTCTGATTGGTTGTAAAATAGAAATCATTGAAATGTGATTGGTCATTGACTCCCATTTGGGGCATGAGTTAAATAGTCAGATTAAATGGTTCCAACACATCCAGAGAATGTCAAATTCCCGTTTACCAAAGATGATTTACCACCTCAACCCTAAAGGCAAAAGATACCTCGGAAGACCCTTCAACCGATGGAAAGATCAGTTTTTGTAGTCGCTGAACGGGCATCATCACCCAATACTGCATTCGGAAGAAGAAGAAGAAGAAGAAGACCTCATAATGTCCGTCGCAGTGCAGTAGTCGGTAGAGTCCCTACCTTCCACTCCGGCGACCCGGGTTCGATTCCCGGTGGGGTAAATGATTTTAAATCTCCACCTTGGGTCTGGGTGTGTGTCCTGTCCCACCACTAATGCTCAACTCAGTGCATATTTCCTAATAAAAAAATAAACCTCATAATATTATTTTAATATAGCCTATGAACGTAATTGATAAGTTGCCTATTTTAGGCATTTATGACCAGTTGCCAAATATAATTTCCCTATTCCTTCTTTCTTTGAGCAGTCAGGGACAGATTTGCTAGCTTGTATCAGTTTTGTATTTACAGTCTGGTATTTAATATTTTCTTTCTTTTCTTTTTATGTATAGTAGATTCGAGCTGTTATTCCTTTCTGTATTCATTCTATCATTAGTTTAATTTTAGTTGTATTTAATTTTATTGTATTATTAGATATTATTTTCATTATTATTCAATTTGACAGAATATTTAACTCATGCCCCAAATGGATCTCAATGGCCAATCACGTTTCAATGATTTCTGTTTTACAACCAATCAGAGTCGTGTTTCACGAAATATTATATTAAAGAAGGCTCCTCCTTTTTAATATTCTGAACAGGTCTGACCATTATTTTGCAGTGACTGAGCCTGTGAGAAATACGGCTACCTGATTGTATATATAGTGCATGAATGTCAACACAGCCTGCATGCGGGACTTAATATAAAAACATTTGTAGCAATTGATTATACCACCAAAAAAAGAAACCACTGTTTGTACTTTCTTAAATGTATTTTTTCCCAGGTAACAATCCAGAAAAATATAATTGTCATATTTACATCATACGACATCAGAAATTAATTAATATACAGTTTGATGTTTCATTTTTTCTCCACTAGAGAATATTCTTACAATATTGCGTTCCTTTGGCAATAAATAGTATGATCTGGTTGCAGTGATAAACAAAAGAAGCAGATGAAGCGTACCTATCGCTTCTCATTTGTTTTCAAACATCGCCGTTTACATTAAATATTTAAATATTTTAAAATAACTATAGTTAAATAATGATTTGTGAGTAAACAGCTTAATTTTATTCGTTAAATAGTCCTAACAAATGCCACTCTAGATTTCCAAATTCTCTAGATAAATTCACTCCTCACTTCGTGAGTCGTAAATTTATCGATAATTTGGAAATCACTCGTGGCATTACTTACGATAATTAATTGTTTAGTATATACTATTATTGATTTTTTTTGTATTTATATGTAATATGTGTTTGTCCTGGTGAGTGGAAGAGAAGGCCACATGCCCTTATCTCGACCAGGCTAAATAAATCTATTTTATTCTATTCTAATATCATTGTAGTAAAAAAATCCTTAGTAATAAATGCCTTAAACAACTACAGTGTGATTATAAAGTCCCAGTACATTTTGTGGATAACGTAGCGCAAATAAAACAAACATTATAAGGTAGTTTCTACTATCAAGTTAGTGTTCAACATAACCTCCATCAATCTCAAAACATGTTTCCCACTGTCGCCCGGAAAACATGCGCCAACATATCCTCTGTAATCATTTGACTCGCTTGGCGTATGCGTTCTTTCAGCACTTGCAGATTAGGAAACTTGGTTCTGTACATCTGTTGCTTGATGAACCCCCAAGCAAAAAAGTCCAGTGGTGCGAGGTCTGGCGAACGAGGTGCCCAGATACGAGGAGATGCCCTTTTGGGAAACCTGTCATTGAGCCATCCGCGTATAGCCAGAGCAAAGTGTGGTGGTGCTCCATCTTGTTGTAACACCACTGTATCAATGATACCATCTTGCTGTAACTGTGGCTGTAAGAAAAGTTGCAACATATCAAGATACACGTCACCCGTGAGGGTTTCCTTTGGAATCTGTCTCTAACTTCCTCGTTCGACTGGCCTCTTAAACGCGCAGCAACAATCTCTATCCGCTCTTCAATGGTGAACATATTTGTATCTTTCGAATGGCTGTAACAGAAATACGATATGTAAGCGATTTCTTTAAAATGTACTGAGACTTTATAATCACACTGTATTAAGTTAATGTTCGTATCAAACTCGAAAACTTATTAATGGTATAATTTAAACAAAATTTATATGATTGAACATTTATTGTTCTAAAATTACATAAAACATTGCTTACAACTCGTGTATATATTTGGGTTACGAAACTCGTGAAATACACTCTTGTTAGATGAATAACTATTATTTAATCTAAGTAAATTGTATCTAATGATGTTACAAGAAGAGCATGATAGTGTAGATAGCATCAAGGGTAAATATAAAACACACTAAATACAGTAGTTCAAAGTACAGTCACATTTACTACATATAATTATCTTAATGAAACATAAAACCAAGAACACTCTTCACCACTAAATGTTTACAGTCTAATTTTGCACTATCTTCAAAAAGTCCTTAATTTTTTAGGTGGTTAAAGTACAGTGCATCTTATCTGCAATTATCGTGCATTAAACACTCAAATAGTCTGTTGTTCAATAGAATATATATTTATTTTAATTTTAAATATCTTGTAAAATAACACTTATTTTATTGGCCATTGTATTAAATGGTATGTGGAAACTTCTTATAATACAGTGCTAATCCCACGACCGACTCTTTATCTGAAAACATCCTCCTCTGTCAATTTTTTTTGAATTGTTAAACTTTCTAAGTATAAAATCAATAAATGAATGAATGAATGAATAAATAAATAAATAAATTACTATAAACTAAATACGGTACACATTTAAAATTATATTTTAGTTAACGTTCTCTAATATAAGGAATGTATTTTTATGATATTTCTCCTGCATTGAAAGGAGCAACAATTAAAAGTATTTTAATGATATTTCTCCTGCATTGAAAGGAGCAACAATTAAAAGTATTTTTATGATATTTCTCCTGCATTGAAAGGAGCAACAATTAAAAGTATTTTTATGATATTTCTCCTGAATTGAAAGGAGCAACAATTAAAAGTATTTTAATGATATTTCTCCTGCATTGAAAGGAGCAACAATTAAAAGTATTTTTATGATATTTCTCCTGCATTGAAAGGAGCAACAATTAAAAGTATTTTTATGATTATTTCTCCTGCATTGAAAGGAGCAACAATTAAAAGTATTTTAATGATATTTCTCCTGCATTGAAAGGAGCAACAATTAAAAGTATTTTTATGATATTTCTCCTGCATTGAAAGGAGCAACAATTAAAAGTATTTTTATGATATTTTCTCCTGCATTGAAAGGAGCAACAATTAAAAGTATTTTAATGATATTTCTCCTGCATTGAAAGGAGCAACAATTAAAAGAAAGTATTTTTATGATATTTCTCCTGCATTGAAAGGAGCAACAATTAAAAGTATTTTTATGATATTTCTCCTGCATTGAAAGGAGCAACAATTAAAAGTATTTTAATGATATTTCTCCTGCATTGAAAGGAGCAACAATTAAAAGTATTTTTATGATATTTCTCCTGCATTGAAAGGAGCAACAATTAAAAGTATTTTTATGATATTTCTCCTGCATTGAAAGGAGCAACAATTAAAAGTATTTTAATGATATTTCTCCTGCATTGAAAGGAGCAACAATTAAAAGTATTTTTATGATATTTCTCCTGCATTGAAAGGAGCAACAATTAAAAGTATTTTTATGATATTTCTCCTGCATTGAAAGGAGCAACAATTAAAAGTATTTTAATGATATTTCTCCTGCATTGAAAGGAGCAACAATTAAAAGTATTTTTATGATATTTCTCCTGCATTGAAAGGAGCAACAATTAAAAGTATTTTTATGATATTTCTCCTGCATTGAAAGGAGCAACAATTAAAAGTATTTTAATGATATTTCTCCTGCATTGAAAGGAGCAAGAATTAAAAGTGTTTTAGAAATTCTAACTTCACATACATTTCAATATTTTATTTCATTCGTAAAACATCAATTTCAATACATTTAATATATTTCCGTCCATGAGATGAGATTGCTTCAAAGATGACTTTAGACGGTCCAATACATGTGTTTTTTAAGTGATGTCTATGTATGATAGGTTGTCGTTGGTGAACGTTATCCAAATTGGAAATGTCTATTGGGTTCTGTATGACAAGTTTTAAAATCTTGCGCTGTTTATTACGATATTAAATTGACAGTTAATGATTGATCCATTTCTGTACTCTTTATACCAGTGATGACGTAGTGATTACTATATTATTCATTTGCTTCTATTTGAAATTCAGGGCACACACCAGAGCATGTGACTGTTCTTGGTTGGTTTTCTTGCATCACAAAGCTATGCACAACGATTTCCGTGTTTTTGGATCCACTGTTCATGTACTTGTGTTCTTTCAGAAAAGTCTTTTACATGTGTTTTTAAACAGTGCATTACGGATTTCAGGGTAGTCCTTTAGATATTATGTGAATATTGTGCTGGCAGATATAATTATTCCTTCAAATGTCGGTATATATAAATTTTAAAGGGCTTCGTGTATTTCATCAAGTTCAACTTTAAAATTTGATACATTAACTTAGTTTAATGATTGATGCCTGCTGATCTAATAAAATATATATTGTATTTGTTTTCCGATATTTATGTTTACATTGATTTAATTTTTACATTTGTTAGCCATGTTTTTTTTTCAGATACTCTTTTCTTCGTGGCTGTATTCAATTTTATTGTATTATTAGACATTATTTTCATTATTATTCAATTTGACAGATAATTAATTGTTTAGTATGACTATTATTGTAATATTTTGTATTTATGTGTAACATATGTTTGTCCTGGTGAGTGGAAGAGAAGGCCACATGGGCTTAACTCCAGCAGGCTAAATAAATGTATTCTATTCTATTCTGTAATTGTCAGGAGCAGATTTCTAATGAAATGTATTGCCATTTTCACTTAAAGTTTCTTACTTTCGAGTTTTTGTTAGCACATCCAATCATAGATTCAACGATAAATACAATAAAACTCAATAACAAACCTGTAAACAGCAAGTAAAACACTCCTTGAAGATGTAAAAGTTTCAATGCTTCAACTTGATGTTCTGCCAATTCACGAAAACTTTTCCGCCACATCTTCTCAATCATTTCTTTTAACCATTGATTCACTATCCCAGAGTTGTACAGTCTGTATTGTATATCATCCAATTTATTATGGAACATACATCCCAATCTATTCACGTACATGCCCACATATTTTGTCGATACTACCTCTTCCAAGGTGACATATTTAAATTTCTTTCCCATAGCTTTGTGTAAATTGTATTCAAGGTTGTACTTAAATAACATATCAAAAAATGCTATATTACTGGCACGCGTGTCATAGACGCTGATTCCTTTGTATTTTTCGCATTCATCACGTGTCATATTCAGTTCGGTTTCTGGGTTCTGAAAGTCTACGCACATTACCTTTTCTAAATCAGATTCTTCAAGCTGCTTCAAAGTTTTAATTGGTGGATATTCTGTTGGTTTTAAAAGGCATCCAAATAATGAAGACTGATACAGTGTATAGATTTGTAAACAGTAATATATCCAAAGTAAAAAGAATGTTACAATAAAAGTTCCCTTGTAATTTTCTTTACATCCCATTCCAAGCTGTGAGAGAAATGAGCCCATCAAAACACAAACAAAAATCAGTTTCCATTTGTGTATTTCCACATCGATTGGATACAATTGCAAGAAGCCAATGTGTTACTGTCCTCAGTATAAATGCCAGTAACACCAAGTACCATGTTGTTGGTGTAAAAATTCCGATAATATTCCTCCAACCAGGGATTTGTACACCTGAAGGAACGTACCAAGTAAAATCCGCCTTTACGTGTGGATACGTTATGGAGCATTCCTCATGTCCTTTGTAGTTGTAAACTGGCATTTGAATATGTGGTTTTTCAACCTCTATAATAGGGTCAAAATTCATTACATCTGATGCGACTTTTAAGATTTTTGGAAAGAATCCTCCAATACCTCCTTCCTTTTCGACCACATATGGGTCAAAATGAGAAGCAGATATACGAACAGAACACTGTTTCATGTTTGTAATTTTTTTCTTGGGAAACAGTTCTGTGTATAGATGCTTCTCTCCCCGTGAAGTCCAAATTCCCAAAATTTTTGGTTTGTTTATTTTTCCAGAGCAAAATGTCTTCTTGTTCTTCAGGGACCCAACCAGTAGCGAAAAGGTTGAGTACGTACTTTTTTGAACTCGGATGCAAAACAATCATAGGTATTAAGGCAACAACATTTTCCAATCCAAACCGATTGAATGCGTTTTGATGAATAACATGTGATAACATTAAAATATCATTGACTGATTTTGCTGGATCCAACACACCAACCACTGTTTTAGCTGCAAGATTTCTTGAATTATAGCTCATTCTGTTAAACATTTTGCTTAACGTATGCCATAGTGTAAACATTTCTTGTTGAGGAACAAGCAATATATTGGATCCTGGTTTCGGGCCATTTTCACCCACATTCATTAAGTTTTCCATGTATCCTAAAATTGTGTATTGAATTGTATTTTTGAAATTCAACCACTGGAAAAAAATGTATTCTGTATATGTTTTGTTGCTTGGAAATATATTTGTGGGTGCTTTTGACCACGTATCTGGCGTTTGTATTGCAGTCGGCATATCTTTGTCGAAGTTATCCCGTGCTATATTGAGGATACAGTGAGTCAGATAGTAAAGCACTTTATCATTATTTATGACTTCATTGGCCAAAGTGACATTTCTGAATGAAATGATCGCCATTCCACAGATCAAACTGTTGATCAGTACGTACCTAAGAAAGAAATTTACATAAATTAATTTCAGTAATTTAAACATTTTAATTTTTAAATTCCCTCCCGATCAGGCGGCTCCGTGACGCAAGTGGTTAGTTTCTTAATCTCAATCTGCATCTAGATACCGGGTTTGTGTTCGGTGACTACATGTGGGATTCGTGGTTGAGGAATTGATACCAGAGCTGTTTTCCCTTGATGTAATTGTTTTATGATTCCCCGTGCTGATTACCCGGCGTTGCCCAGAAATCTACTTATCTCCATCTTCTTGCCATAAAAGAACTAAAAGACAAAACTCGTTATCTTGCGTTATCCGTAAAAGAATACCCGCCATTTGCTGCTATGCTTGCACAGGAATCTACGTACTTGTCTCGATCTTCTTGGCAACAATGAAAGACAAAAATGGTTACTGTGAGTTATCCGTAAGAGATAAATATATGCTGTTGCGGACTTTTTTGTAGAGCGTTTTGAGATATTCAATTCTGTGTACATTAATTTTGTGTATTTGTTATGGTTTAGGTAGCGTAAGCCATTTAAGCGTCCAAAATAAAACTATTTTTTTAACGAATTCTACTACAAAGGGCGATTTGTAAGGGTGCAGGAGTTGATTATCACAACTCTCTTATATTCTATGTTCATCCCGGGAATCCCCTGAGCATTTTGCATAAAGCCCCATCACAATCGGATCAACGGTATGGCCACGCATCAAGTACGAACGAACAAACATTCATTTTTATATATTAGATTAAACTAATATATACAAATAATACAAACTGAAATTGGTCTAGTGTATTAGGATTTAGCGTTGCTGATCTCAATTCTGGAGCCGGAAGAGATTAAATAATTCAATCCCTGATATCTACGATGATGTTATATTTTTGGATAACTTACCTCATAGTTTCTGATACTGTTAAACTGTTTTAAACTCTGCGCTTTGCATCGCTGTTATGAACAACAAACACACAATGTTGTTATTATGGATTATCGAGAAAAATAAAGAATTGCAAAGCTATTTACGCCAATTTATGTAAATACATATAAATGTAAAATTACTATATGTACTCTACTTGTGGCTTGTAATTTTTTTAAAAAGTTTTGAAATAATTTATAAGATATTTCAAGTAGTTCCGTTGCGTTAATGGCCGGTTTATCGAGCGGGATATACAGGTTCTAGGTAATCCAGTCATTGGCAATATCGGACCCGAAAGTTGATTGCCGTAGGGATATAATACCTCCCTACTTCCCTGTCTTCTTATTCGTCACGATTTAGGCTATGTGCTAGCCTCTTCCGGCTCTTGATTGCTGCTTTTTCCATCTTTTCTTTGGTCTTCCCAAACTTCTTCTTCCTCTTGGTAAATAGTTATATGCTGCTTTTGGTATTCTCAGTCATCCTTGCTAAGCGTTCTTTCCAGTTTGTTCTGTATTTCACTGTTGTTGTGTTTAATTCCTCTACTTTTAGCTGCCGTCTTATTTCTGTGTTATATTTTTTGTCTGTTCTTTGATATCCTGCTGTTGGTCTGAAGAATTTTATTTCAGCAGCTTGTATTCTGGCAGATTGTTGTGTTGTCACTGTCCATGTTTCGGATCCATAAGTAATAATTGGAACTGCAATTGTCCTCTATAATTTCATTACAGAGTGTTTCCTGGCTTTATTCTTCAAAATTCTTTTTAGTGTTCCTGTTATATAATTAAACTTATTTAGTTTGTTATCTATCTCTGATTCCGCTGCGTATGATATTTCACAACCTAGGAAGTTATATCTTACCACTTGTTCTATTGCTTTATTTTCTAATATTATCTTTGTCAGAACTGGATCAGCTCCCTTGAAAGTAATTGCTTTTTGATTTTCTGATGATATTTCCATATTATATATTTTTTATATTTCGTTTAGTTTATACAGCATTCTTTGTAGTTCGTCTTCTGATTTTGCTATTAAAATCTGGTCATCTGCAAAAGCTAATGCTTTTATTATTACATTTTCTAAGTTAATACCCCCAGTTGTTACTTGTTTCCATGATATACTTCCCTCTACTGTGCTAATTGTTTTCCATTTATTCCCTGAATAATTCAATTAATCTAACATTTGTCAATGTTATTATCCCCCCCCATTTTAATCAATTATATCCATCAGGTTTTCCTATGTTTTACACACCGTTTTTCCACTCGTTCGAGTCACATTTCCGGACCACCGAAGTTTACGAAACATAGTTGTCCTTATTACAAATAATTTTTGATAAAAATCGTATTGTTCACTATTATCTATTTTTTTTCATTCACCTGTTTCTTCATCATATTGGTTCCAATCATTTTGTAAGCACTTAATTTTCAAATAATTGTAATACTTTGTACATTTTTACCAGCTGTACATCTTCGTGACTTATTGATGGGTAAGATATTAAATATAAAATTGGTACCTGGGAAGGCAGTCGTCCTCAACTAAATTATTAAACTTCAAGTACTTCCAATATGGAGGCCTTTCAAAAACAATGTTCCATCATTTGCATTTAACTGGTGTTGATGTTGTTGCATAAGTTATACATTGGGTTTATGTCTGCGGGTGTGTTCTCATTGAGTAGGTCTGTATTCTTTGAATCTTATAGTAAGTAAAGTGATCCCACAACAGGCCCGGAGGCCCTTGGGGTAGTAGGAGGTTAAGGCTACCACTTTTTCTAGACAATCGGCACTTGATGTCAGCCGGGTTGTCAGCCCTGCGTGACGGCCGCCTTTACCCCCAGAACAAGCGTCTGGTACTCATTTACGTTAGAGGCTGAGTCGACCCGAGGGCCATAGTGCCGCCAGAGGCTTTGAATCAGTTTAAAAATCCTGACCCCACCGGGACTTGAACCCTCGACCTTCCGGCTTGTAGCTTAGTGCCTTAACCACTACGCTACGGCGTGCCCCCCTTTGAATCTTATAGAATCTCTATATCTTCAAAGGAGGGAGTTGTCGTCATTTCGTACTTTTAAAAAATGTCATTATTACTTGTACAAGAATATTCTATGAATTATTTATATTGAATAAATTAATGATGAAAGTTTGTTATATCATTGGCAGGGTTGGTAGTTGTACATAAAAGCTGTTGGTAACTGTGGATTAATTGTCTTCATGATCTTTTCTGATTTCTAGTTAGAGGCCGAGTCGATCCCAGGGATGTTAGCCCAGATAGTTTAGGCCAGTTTAAAAATCCTGCCCCCACCGGATCTCGATCCTTCGACCTTTGGCTTGTAATATATTGGCATAAGCAACACGGCCAACTATAATTTCCCTAGTGCTTCTTTCTTTGAGCTGTCTGGGACAGATTTACTGGCTTCTATCGTTGATGTACTTTCAGTACGGTATTTACTGCCAATACAGTGAAATAAACAAAAGAAAATTCCCTTAGTGAAGAATGTCTTGAATATGTATCACGTTAACGTTGGTATCACACTCGAGAAGTTACTATTGGTTTAATTTAAACAAATTACAAACAGGAATGAGATCCACAAAGAAATTACACATAGGTTCAATTCCGGAAATGCGTGCTATTATGCATTACAGATACTCTTGACGTCCCAACTCCTCAGATACATTTCAATATTTAACTTCATTCGTATAACATAAATTTCAATACATTTAATATATTTCCGTCCATGAGATGACATTGCTTCAAAGATGACTTTAGACGATCCAATACATGTGTTTTTTTCAGTGATGGCTATGTATGATAGGATGCCGTGGGTGAACTTTGTCCAAATTGGAAATGCTTTTTGGGTTCTATATGATCAGTTCTTAATCTTGCTATTTATTATTATCTATTAAACTCAAAGTTAATAACCAATTGAGTTCGTGTTTACTTGGTGAAAATCCATATTTATTAATTAAATAAAAATAAAACTTAGTTTTATTTGATTTTCATATGTCTGAAGAAGGTACACTGTACTGTGACAGCTGATGGTTGATCCATGTCTGTAATCTTTATACCAGTGATGACGTGATGATTGCTTTTTTATTCATATATTCCTACTTGAAATTTAGGGTAAACACCAGAGCATGTGACTGTTCTTGGTTGGTATTCTTGCATCACAAAACTATGCACAATGATTTCCGTGTTTTTGGATCCACTGTATATGTACTTGTGTTCTATCAAAAAAGTGTTTTAAATGTGTTTTATAAACAGTTGATTATGAATTTCAGGGTAATCCTGATATTATGTGAGTATTGTGCTGGCAGACAATCAAATTATTCCTTCAGGTGTGTGGTGTGTTGATATTCAGGTGTGTGGTGTGTTGATATTCAGGTGTGTGGTGTGTTGATATTCAGGTGTGTGGTGTGTTGATATTCAGGTGTGTGGTGTGTTGATATTCAGGTGTGTGGTGTGTTGATATTCAGGTGTGTGGTGTGTTGATATTCAGGTGTGTGGTGTGTTGATATTCAGGTGTGTGGTGTGTTGATATTCAGGTGTGTGGTGTGTTGATATTCAGGTGTGTGGTGTGTTGATATTCAGGTGTGTGGTGTGTTGATATTCAGGTGTGTGGTGTGTTGATATTCAGGTGTGTGGTGTGTTGATATTCAGGTGTGTGGTGTGTTGATATTTTTAAAGGGCTTCATGCATTGGAACAAGTTCAACTTTAAAATTTGATACATGGACTTAGTTTAATGCTTGATGCCTGCTGATATAATAAAATGTATAATATCGTATTTTGTTTCCGATATTTGTGTTTACATTGATTGGATTTTGACATTTGTTATCCATTGTTTTTTTTCAGATACTCTTATATACGTGGCTTCCTGTACTTTCTTGAAGCAGAATTCTACATAAAATGTATTGTCATTTTCACTTAAAGTTTCTTACTTTCGAGTTTTTGTTAGCACATCCAATCATGGATTCAACGATAAATACAATAAAACTCAATAACAAACCTATAAACAACAAGTAAAACACTCCTTGAAGATTTAAAAGTTTCAGTGCTTCAAACTGATTTTGCTGGATCCAACACACCAACCACTGTTTTAGCTGCAAGATTTCTTGAATTATAGCTCATTCTGTTAAACATTTTGCTTAACGTATGCCATAGTGTATACATTTCTTGTTGAGGAACAATCAATATATTGGATCCTGGTTTCGGGCCATTTTCACCACATTCCTTAAGTTTTCCATGTATCCTAAAATTGTGTACTGAATTGTATTTTTGAAATTCAACCACTGGAAAAAAATGTATTCTGTATATGTTTTGTTGCTTGGAAATATATTTGTGGGTGCTTTTGACCACGTATCTGGCGTTTGTATTGCAGTCGGAATATCTTTGTCGAAGTTATCCCGCGCTATATTGAGGATACAGTGAGTCAAATAGTAAAGCACTTCTTCATCATTTATAACTTCATTGGCGAAAGTGACATTTCTGAATGAAATTATCGCCATTCCACAAATCAAACTGATGATCAATATGTACCTAAGAAAGAAAATTGCTTAATTTAATTTCAGTAAACTAAACATTTTAATTTTTAAATAGTCTCCCGATGAGACGTTTGTGGTTAGTCACTCGCTCTCCATCTGCGTCTAGATACCGAACTTGTGTTCTGTCTCTCCATGTGGGATTCGTGATTCACGAATAGATAACAGAGCTGGTTTCCCTTGAAGTTTTACCCTGGCAAAACCGTTATTCCATATTGCATCAAGTCTGATCAGCCGCGATCTTGGTACATATTTGACCTTCAATAACAGGGGCTTACATTACTGATTATCTGTTTTACAAAAAAAAGTATATTTTACACATTTTGTAGCAAAATAATTAGATGGCTATATCAGATTTAACAATAAAATTGTCTAATGATCTATTTTTATTTTTATTTAAGAATTGTAAATTTGTTAAACAGTTTTAATTTAGTAAATCATACTGCCCAACAGATGGAAATTTTTTATTTCATAAAGAGATGTTTAATTGAATCTAGAGTGCTTTCTTCCTGAATTCAAACTTTCAACTTTTCTCCCCATCGTACAGTATTTCATTTTTTGTTATGGTACACGTTTACGGTTAAGGACTGTAGACTTACCGTCTTACTAATAATCCATATATAACTTTTATACAAGGTTTATACACATCTGAGTTGAAAATTCTTACTAATAAACACTGGATTAGCTGTTCAGTGTATAAGAAGTGTACAACTTTACCTGGGAATCGTTATACAAGCCTCCAGCCTTGTTTAAGGATTGTATAACTTGACAATATGTCGGACTTCAAGATCAACTGATTGTTTTCTTATGATATTGTTGAAATTTTCCTTAAATTTAACGCAAAATGCAACACTTTTACGACTGTTTGATGGATGCAGAGGACTTAAATAATATTAATAAAGCTCTGGGTAGGAAAATAAAGGCTTCATAAAATGCCTTTTGTTACACTCATTCTCAATTAGGCCTAATAATATTTTTAAATTGAACATTGATTCACAAAAGAACATGTTCTACAATAATTGCTGTAGACAAGAATTAACTTGAATGTAGTTTAAATGCTTCATAATATTATTATTTTAATAAAACTTTCTTGCATCATTAAAACATAATATACATACTGATATAAAAATTTATTTAATTATAGAGGTACTATTATCGCAACAAACCACATGTTACTTTGATAGTCTTGTGGTTAGAGCTTATGACTACAGTCCGTGAGGTCTTACGTTCGATTCACGATCAAACTGCAATGATTTTTTTTCGCCTAAAGCGTTATTCTCTTGCCGATAACATTTTATACTATTTTGAACGTTTTCTAACGCATCTTAAAACACTGTATGTAATTCATAAGTAATGGGAAAAACTTTTACTAGTTTCCAAGAATTGTTCGAAGTTCTTGACGTTAGATGGCAGCACATTATCTGTGAAACTAATTATTCGATATATTTGACATAGCGTAAAGGAAAATGTAAATAAATTAAAACACATTTATTTTTTCCGTACCTCCCCAATTAGGGAATCTTTATTAATTCTTATCCATGTTCATTTCATACAGAATTAATCACCAGTAGATATAGTTTTCTTTCTGTTACAAACTGGGCGTAATATTGTTCTGACGTCATTATGATGACGAATATGTGACGTATTGTGTATAACGGTTGTATTGTTATATAGCTGCGGCTCTACGTTTATTAGTAAGGAAATTATACATGATCTACATAAGGCTTATACATTGTATAACTAAACAACTGATGAAAGCCTGTATAAGAGATTTTTATTAGTAAGACTGTTATTATTTACGTAAAACTAAATTACAAACGCCATTTCATTAGGGTTACATAAAGAATTGAATAAAATGATTTTTGGTTTTTATTTTTTATAAAGTAGTAATTCTGCAGAATGTTTGTTATTCTAAATCCCTTGCTACCAACTGTCCACAGTAGAAATATATCAATGAAAAGCTCACAGTATTATAGTGGAACCAATATTTTAGTTTACAGGCGCTTTACTTTGTAGTTAGGTAGATGTACTTTGCACGCATAAGTATTTGAAAAGATACCCGCTGTGCCTTGTTGAAACAATAAAGAAATTATATGAAGACACAAATATAATTATAGATACCGGATTCAAAAGAACAGATACAATCAAAACAAATACTGGATTACGACAAGGATGTAGTTTATCACCCACTTTGTTTAATATATATATATAGACGATATTTTAAATAAATGGAAAGTTTTAGTGAATCCAGGAATAAGAATGGATAATAAAGTGTGCATAAATAATCTTCTATTTGCTGACGATGTAATCATAATACAGAAAAATGAAGACGACTTACAGAAATCAATGCATGCATTAAATGAAACATGTAAATTATATGATCCAAAGATTTCTGTAAGGAAAACGCAGACCATGGCTTTTAGAGGAAGAGATCCAGTGAGATCCAAAATTATTTTAGAAAATCAAAGTATAGAACAGGTGTCTAGTTTCAAATATTTGGGCTGTGATGTTGGCTACAATGTGGAAAGAGATATTGACTCCAAAATAAATAAATTTCAGACGGTGTGTGGAACAATACAGAGAACATTCAAAAATAAAATTAGAAAAGAAACCAAGATAAAAATGAATACTGTTATGGCGGTTCCCACAAAATTGTATGGATGTGAAACTTGGGCTGCAATGAAAAAACAGAAGGATAGAATACAGACGGCGGAGATGAGGTTCCTAAGACAAGTAAAAGGATGTACAAGACTTGATAGAATAAGAAATGAGGATATAAGAGAAGAATTGAAAGTACAGCCTTTATTGGATAAGGTCACGAATTACAGAAAGAAATGGATTGATCACATGGATGGAGTGAGTAAGGAGAGATATCCATTGTTAGCAAGAAATTATCAAGCCAGAGGAAGACGTGATGTTGGAAGACCTAGAAGACGTTGGGCTGATGCATTATGAAGTCGGAACGGGCAATTGCCTAATCCCTGGAGTGATGATGATGATGACGTTAGATTCACCGTATAGTAGTAGTAGTAGGACTTTATTAGACAAAAAGTAAGATATTTACAATATTATTTACAAATATGGGTCGCACGGGCAGTAAGCCGTACGTGCTGTTGACAGTCCGTTACAATAAAGTAATAATTAGTACTAGTGTAAAGAAAAATAAACAACAAAAACAGCAATAACATTACAATTACATAAAGAAAACACAATAATATTACAATTAAGTAATAACACAATAGCATTATACACTAGAAAAACATTAACATTACAATTACATAAAGAAAACACATTAATATTACAATTAAATAATAACACAATACATTATACACTAATTAATTTATATATAATTGTTAATAATTAATGGTATTGCATTTTGATAACATATATTTATTCATGAATGAGTTTATGTAATGAGACCTCTCCCTGCTGGTTCCATTCGGCAACAAACAGAGTAAAAATTAAAAAAAAATTCTTTTACTCAGGAACTATGCAAAATCAGCGAAATCAGACCGTTAGACGTGGGGGTTTAGTTGACATTTGAAATTAAAAATATATTCTAGCAACCGCCATGTTTTGTTTGTCGCAATGTATACCATATAATTAATTAGCCGTCAAATGGCAAAACTGAAATACCTAGGAACAATAATTACAAACTGGGAATGAGATATAAAAATAAATTGAACATAGGCTCAACTCTGGAATCAATGCTACTATCCATTACAAACTCTTGTTATCCCAATTTCAATAAAATGAAAGTTAAATAAAAAAAAACATACAAAACGATGGTATTTATTTATTATATCGATGTGAAACATGGCCTCTTTCTTTGAAGGAAGATATGAAATTACGAATATTTGAAAAAAAAAAGTTTTTAGAAAATATTTTGAAACATACAAAAACGAATGTACCATTGAATAGAGAAGGCTGCATTAACAGTTCAGCTATTCGGTCTTATAGGAAACCAGATGTAGTAAGAAATCCCTTGTATGAAAACCAGAGGGAAATCTACCAACAATTAGGCGAAGAATGAGATGGGAGAATTATATTTACCGTTATTTGAGGGAATTAATCCATTCGCCTCAAAAGACGAGGTAGACTCGCCTGCAGTTAAAGGACCTTCAACTCAGAAGACGAGATACACTCTCTTAAACTCTGCTGTTATATATTTTACAATTATTGTACTTCCCTTGGCAGGGTAATCTTTTGTTAACATATATGAATATTAGATGAAGGTGTTTTGGCCTTCACCCTTATTGTTATCTCAAGTACCGTTATCGTTTGCTTGTTTTGAATGTCTGAAAATATACAATATAATTTATGGTGACTTAAATACGGCTTCTGGAGAAATGCATTAAGCATTTAATATTGAAGCGGATGGGTTAAATTAGAGAGGAAATATTGACACAGAATAGGGATGTACGGAGTGCTTACATCCGCGCGGCCTTGTACAAGTACATTAGGACTTTTTTGAAATAAAATATTTCCTGTGCAATGGATGGATGAACTTTTATTTAAAACCATTGAAAAAGGCCTTCATTTCACCGAGCTTCAAGAAAAGGTCACCCCAAATATATTTATATATCAATATTTAATATTGATTTGGGGGTGACCTTTTCTTCAAGCACAGTGAAATGAAGGCCTTTTTCATTGATTTTAAGCAAACGTTCACCCATTCCCATTCATTATACAGGAAATATTTCATTTAAACAAACAGTCCAAAAAGTTATAACCCACTACGGACTGATGGACTTTTGTGACATAAAACATTTCCTGTGCAATAAATGAGTGAACATATACTTAGAACCATTGAAAAAGGTCTTCATTTCACTCAGCTTCAAGAAAAGGTCACCCCCAAATATATATATATATATACATATATATATATATATATATATATATATATAAATATTGAATTGGGAGTGACCTTTTCATGAAGCAAAATGAAATGAAGACCTTTTTCAATGGTTTTAAGCAAATTTCACCCATTCATTACACAGAAAATATTTTATTTAAACAAACAGACCAAAACTAGAGTTATAACGTTTTGGACTTTTGTGAAATAAAACATTTCCTGTGCAATGAATAGGTTTAAAAAATGCCTATGCAATATACTTAAGACCATTGAAAAAAGACTTCATTTATCTGAAGAAAAGGTCACCTGCAAATATATATTTATGTATCATTATTTAATATTGATTTGGGAGTAACCTTTTCTTGAAGCTCAGTGAAATGAAGGCCTTTTTCAATGGTTTTAAGCAAAAGTTCACCCATTCATTGCACAGCAAATATTTTATTTTACAAAAGTCCAACATTTTATGACCCTAGTGTAGATACAAGTATGATAGTTTCATTGATCTAGTTAGCGTAGGTACTGAATGTCTACTATTGTATACAGCCGGAAATGTTACTGAATATAAACTGAAATGTGTTTAGTTTATTAGGAAAATGCGTTGACGATTTAAATTGTGGAGCTGGAACGGGTCAAATAGTCCAATCCCTGAAACCTATGACGATGTATTTTTGGATAACTTACCTCATAGTTTCTCATAATCTTAAACAGTTTTAAACTCTGCGCTTTGTATCGCTGCTATGAACAACAAACAGTCTCACAATGTTGTCATTATGGATTATCAAGAAAAATAAGAATTCCGAAGCTATTTATGCCAATTTATGTAAATACATATAAATGTAAAATTACTATATGTACTGTATTTGTGGCTTGCAATTTTCAAAAAGTTTTGAAAGTTTATAAGACTTTATAAGACTTCTGTTGCATTAATGGCCGGTTTATGGAGCGGCATATACAGGTTCTAGGTAGCCTGCTAAATGGTTGTATCGGACGCGGTAGTTCATAGCCGTAGGGATTTAAAATCGCCCTACTTCCCTATACAGAGTTAATGTTGTCCATTTATTCCCTTTATACTTCAATTCATCTAATCTTTGTCAATTTTACTCTCCCCTCATTTTACTCAGTGAAACGGACCACAGCGAAAACTCTGTGTGTTTAATTATATAAGACCTAAACCTGTGACTCGAACTTATCATTCCTTGATAATGACATGTGGGATCAGGCCGAAACGTCGGAATCAGTGGCCAGAGGTCGAACTTGAATCCATGACGCCGAAAACCCAAGACAATTTTCTTATTCATATATATATATCTCCATCTACAGTAATTCTGCCCGAAGACAGGTCCTTCACTGCAATCATAGCATTTTCATACTATGCTTGCAGCTTTACTAGGGAATTGTAGATCTAGTAGCTTCCCGTTGCTTTCCACACCGGTGAAGGATGATGATGATGATGATAATGATAAGGATGATGATGATGACCATATGATTTCGGGGACCGTTTGTGCCTTAAAGTTTTTCTGACATTTGTCTTACAGGTGTGGAAAAACCCCGATAAAAACCTCACCCAGAAAAACTGCCCCGACCGGGGATCGAACACGGGCCCGCTGCGTGAAAAGGCAGCACGCTACCTCGAGCCCACAGCGGTGGATATATATATATATACACATACATACATGCATTACGTTGTTAAAGATTAAGTTTATATATTTTTTTGTGAAAACTTCCACTTTGCTGGCCATGAGACAGCAGAAAGCATTTGCTGCTACTGGCCGTCAGTATTTACAAAGTTCAGTTTTTCGGTGTAAAACGTTAGGCTAAAGTATTTAAACATAAAATTAATATATGATACGAATCGATAGGCAGACATTTTATTGTTACGAAGTTGGCAGGATGTGATAACTACGTGTTGCTAATTATCTTTTGTAGCGATTGAACCATGAATTTGCAATTAACAATTACCAGCAAAATCTCTAGATATGCACATTTTATCAACTCTGTAATTAACAGTTATTCGTAAAAAAAAAAACAGTTTACCTCCAAAATATAGAATAAGTATACCCACATTTGGCAACTTAATATACGCATGTCTGATAATTCACTACGATTTGGTATTTATCATAAGTAATGCCACGAGTGAATTTATCTAGAGAATTTGTAGATCAAGAGTGGCATTTGTTAGGACTATTTAACGAATATAATTAAGCTTTTTACTCACACATCATTATTTAAATATAGTTATTTTGAAATATTTTTATATATATATATATATATATATATATATATATAATAGAAGACTAAATTGGAACGATCACATAGAATGGAAAACAGTAATTAGTGAAGAAAGTACGTGACTGGACACCTCAGCAGAAAGGCCTTTAGGTAGACCACAACTACGATGGAAGGACGTCACCATACCCCAGACCTGTAGTGAATGAACACTCAACAAGCTGCCAGCTTTCATGCTTAGAGGAAGAAGAAGAAGAAGTATGTAAACTGCGATGTTTGAAAACAAATGAGAAACGTTATGTTTCATTTGTTCATCACTGCAACCAGATCATATTTATTACCTGATAGACGTTTTTCACTACAAAGGGTCATTTTTAGGGGCGAAGGAGTTGAATATCACAACTCCCTTATAGTCTATGTTCATCCCGGGAATCTCCTGAACATTTTGCAAAAAACCCACCAAAATCGGATCAAAGGTATGGTCGCATAGAATAATAACAAACAATACAACAAACAAACATTGATTTTTATATATTCGATTTATTTATTTAGCCTGGTGGAGTTAAGACCATTGTGGCCTTCTCTTCCACTCACCAGGACAAACATATGTTACATCAGAATATAACAATCTTAATTAACTCTAATATTAAACACTAAATGAAGATTTGATCAAAAGATAATATCTATTATATTACGATCTATAATACAACCAGTTAATGTTAGTTAAAATTAAGACTAAAACTAATAATAAAATGTATACAAGCAACACATATTAAATTGTTGGTAGACCGTTCGTGTCTAATGCATATAAAAATAATGAGATATAGAAAACTAATGTTACGATGATACAATATTTAAAACAAAGCAAAAGAAAATATTTGTTAATCTTAATATTATTTTCATAAATAATTTAATTTATTAATTGGTAAAAGAATCTATCAGTGATTTTGGTAAGTTAGTTTGTTATTAAATAATTCTTCAGTTTGTTTTTGAAGGATGTTATAGTTTGACAGTCTCTGACATAGGGCAAAAGGGAATTCCATGTTTTGGCAAGTGACACTGTAAGAGATAATGAAGGTGTTTTCCAGGAGATTGCCCCAGCATTGAGCTAATAATGGGGTTATTGTATTAATTATCCTACCCTCGGTCCTTGTAGGAGCTATCGAGGGATATAACCAAATTTCAATTCGCAAAATCTTAACCTATATTTTTAGGGAAATTTAATCAATGGTGGCAGTATGATAATTTAAAAACATTTTTTTATTTTTTGTTATATGATTTATCGTGATTGTAATTATATTGTTTTATTAATTTAAGTAGCTTAACCCTTAAATTCATAATGTATCCTTTTGGATACATCAGTTGGTTCAATTAATGTAATATTTTATATAAATCAGAAGAAAACGAACAAAAATAAACTACCTAAATTTGTGTCAAATTATACAATATACCTAATAATAACAGTTATACAAGATTCCGTTTTCACTGCGGTCCGCCACATTCAAATAACTAACAGAAGAAATTTGTGTTTTGCCAATTTAAGGGTTAAAAAGAGCTTATGCATGGTAATGCTCTACGTTCACACGATACAGAAACACATCTCTCACAGGCTCAATGAATATCTATTATTAACACCGAGATACTAGAATCAGGGTTTTTATTACTTGCTACTTTGTACCTCCTCTTCAGAGCCAATGCATTTGCAGTCTAAATTATAATTTCATATCTTTCTCGCGGTAAGGAAACATTTTACGAACCTCAAATTTAAAAGTTAGATAAGTGGGTAAGTTATATTCAGAACTTTAAGAAATTGAATCTTCCTGACGGATGCATGTTTGATGAGGGGAGAGACTCGTAGCCATTTCATACACTGAAAAAGTTATTACGTATAAAATAATATTCTATGAATTATTAATTAAATGAAAATAAAACGTAGTTTTATTTGATTTTCATATTTATTATATAATTCAGTGACAGCTGTTTCGGTACACTGTACCTTCTTCAGACATGTTAACAAATTATGAATTGTGTTCCAACTGATCTAAGCAACAATACAACAATATTTATTTAAATGTTTTAATTTAACAAAGGGGATTCATTCAAATCAAGTTGAGAATTTAACAGTTTATTACTACTTTTAAATGTATTAATTTCTACAGCCTCCAAAAGATCTGACTTCTTACCCTTATCACAAACATATAAAATTTCAAAATTTGGATCGAAACAATGATTAAATTGGAATAGGTGGTTAGCATATTTCCAATTTAATCATTGTTTCGATCCAAATTTTGAAATTTTACATATTTGTGATAAGAGTAAGAAGTTAGATCTTTTGGAGGCTGTAGAAATAAAATAAATTTAAAAGTAGTAAAAAACTGTTAAATTCTCAACTTGATTTGAATGAATCCCCTTTGTTAAATTAAAAAAAATAAATAAATATTGTTGTATTGTTGCTTAGATCAGTTGGAACACAATTCATAATTTGTTAACATGTCTGAAGAAGGTACAGTGTACCGAAACAGCTGTCACTGAATTATGTATTAAATATGAAAATCAAATAAAACTACGTTTTATTTTTATTTAATTAATAAATATGGATTTTCATCAAGTAAACACCAACTCAATTGATTATTCTATGAATTATTTATGCTGTATAAATTAATCTCCTATTTATTTATATCATTTCCGGGGTTGGTACTTGTACATAGAAAATGTTGGTCACTGTACACTGATGGCTTACATGATCGCCTCTGGTTTCTATGTTCGCAGTTTCAAATCACGCCGCTTTCTGAAATCAAATTTCGCTAAACACATTTTTAGAAAGCGGCCACAGTTTTAACATAATCGATAATACAATGTCAATTATACACAGAGAAAACAACAGACACAAAATTAACATCTTAGAAGAAATCGAAATTATCAAGGAGACCAAGAATACAAACATTCTCAACGAAAATATGCCTAATGAGCAAAACCCTCTACTAATACAGATAACACTGAGCAACAAAAAAAAGAAACTTGTTTTTGTCACAGAAACAAAAAGCGATTCAGATAGTACTTTTTCTCCTGAATTCAAACACGATATCGGTTTTTCTCCATCAAACAAGGTTTCCGACAGACAGGTATTTATAATTTCAAACACTTTAATATTTTCTACATTCGTAACTACACAATATTCGAACATTCAGACTCACCTAGAAAGTAAGAAATGACGATTTTCTGCTATATTTCGCATGTGAAGCATCCCTCTTGATGGTCCAACAATAATCGGTCAGCATATTAGAATTCCATTCGCCTTAATATCTCTTTTTTCGTAGTTGAAATCTCCTGAATTAGCTCAGAATATTAAAAAAGGATGAGCTTTCTTTATTTTGGTAATCAAAATCGAGGTGAAACACGACTGTGGTTGGTTGAAAGACAAAATTCATTCAAACGTGATTGGTCACTGACTCGCATTTGGGACATGAGTTAAATAGTCAAAGTACAGGTTGCATGAAGATTTACATTTATGTTTGGGAATACACACCAATCCACTCTATGTAACTTACTCATCTAACATAAAGCAGGAATACTATTTACCACTTAAATTTCCACATCCTGTAGCAGGTATAATTTCAACAGCTTTCATAAAATCATAGGGGGCTAAAGCCTTGCGTTAATTTTCTACAACTCTACTACTTTTTTGTCTAATGTGACCAGGTTGTCCTTTATGACATTTCTGGCTTTCCCCCTAACATTGGCAGAATTGTAATCCATTTCTTAGGTTGCGGCACCTGAAGGCGGAGTTACATTACCCCGATGATATGATGGGTGATAAATGATAACGAAGCGCCAGAAGAGTTCTTAACCTAAATCCTAGATCATGGACAACCACAAGAATAATTCCCTTTAAAGAAAATTTCCTATGGTTTGACCGGGAATCGAACCCACGAACAGCAGTCAGGAACGCTGACCACCAGCTCATGAGGCTGTCTCAATTGTACTATAAGCAATACAGGATGTTGTACAACGGAATAATAATAATAATAATAATAATAATAATAATAATAATGGCTTTATTTTACCTGGCAGAGTATATGTATTCATTTTAATTTTAAACTGACGTTAAATCATTATTACAACAATTTTATTGGGCATCGTAGCTAGCTCTGTATTATATTCAACTTCGAGGCGTACAAGACCACGATGAATCGGGATTATGGTAATAAATTGGGTAACTCTGACCCAATCGTCATTTGAAGAATCTTCTCCATATTTTTTTTGGTAAACTATGCCTTCTAAGCACAATTATGGACTGCCCCAACTCTTGGTATAAAAGTTGATGTAACTCCTACAATTGGTTTTTTACATCTAAATTATCTTTTAGTACTTTCCATAATTTGTGATGAATATTCTAAAACTTATAGCACTTTCTATACCTATCGTGCCATAAAAGCAAAAGCGATTACATTTTTTTACATATATCCCTTTCACTGCTGAGATATTTCCAGCCTTTAAACCCCTGCTTGCTCAATGCAGGGAGAAATATGGAAGAGGTTTATTTAGGTTCCTAAGAGATGGCAGTATATGTCTGCTTAGTTTGAAAGCAATGCAATACGTATTATATAACTAGCAGGCGTTTGGAGTTGAGGATGGATATACACACCCATAGCATGGCAAGCATTTTCTTTGCCAACGGGTTGTGCCGGTTCGCTCAGGGTAGAATATGATCACTCAGGGATGTTTTAAATTATACACTTATTATTTTATTTTATTGGATACATTTATATGTACAATTGTATATATTTTAATACTCGGAGTGGAGTTGATGAATTACTTCCGCCCACGTGTTATATCACTTTCGCGAACGGTCACTGAAGAAGTTAACTATTGCAGAACGTAGGAGCGTGAGAGTGAGAGTGTTTTCACACGTGTCCTCGCCTTATAAGGGAGATGACTCCTCCCATAAGTTGCCAACCCCTCTCCGAGTGTATATGTTATTCATTATAGCTTAGAAGGGTAGGTACCATTCGTTTAGGTTTCTATGTTGGTAATAGACTCGTGTGCACGTTTTGTGCGCCTTCCAGTTATTACTATTAATGGTACGTTTTAATACTCACGAGTCTATTACTTCTTGCCACAGGATATACCCGTTCATAGCAGTCTAAAGGATATCTAATGAAACTCAAGTGCACTTCAACATTTATTTCATTGTTAAAAGCTTCACTTTCAATACAGTTAATTTCTTCTTCTTCTTGATGATGTTGTGCCTAAGATCCTTGGGTCAAGTCCACGAGAGAGCATTGCTTCAAATAAATAATGACTTCAAAAAATAGTCTATATATATTCTTTTGAATGGCATTTGTGGATGATAGGATGGCAGTTGGTTAAATGTTTTCATAATGGAAATGCATTTAAGGTTACTCTATTTTCAAGCGTGTTCTGTACCCAGGATTTAATATTCTATTGATGTGTTTATCCCTTTTATATGTAAGTTATTGACAATTGAATATTTGCTGCAGGTATTTGATATTTGTAATAATTGGTGACAAGAAGGTTGTTTCCAATGTTAATTTTGCTTCTGTGTTAAATTTGAAGTATACATCGCAGCAAGTAAATGATGTTTGCTTGTTATTCTTGGATCACAAACTAAGGCTTTACATGATGATTTTCTGATGTAATGAGATTCACTGTGTATGCACCTGTGTTCTTTCAGAAAAGTATCTTCAATTATATTGCTTTATTATTCTTATTTTAAAATTTAATCACGGTTTTCAGGTCATTCTATAGATGTGCTTCAGTCTAAATCAGAATTTCTTCAACTGATTGGTAGTTTGATATTGTAAGGAGCTTCAAGCTCATGTACAAAATTGGATGCATGATCTTAACCTCACTTTTTGTCTCTCAATATAATATATACTTGGGACTCACATTCTTAATTCTCTGTATAATGTAAATATGTATATTGTTCTGGACGATTACAAGAAATGACATATTGTCTTCAGGTATTTCTATTTGTTTCCAAATGTTCCAGTTTTGTTTTAGAAATTTTGCAATAGTTTTCCATTGATTTTGTGCAGACACATCCTTTGATCGTGACTTCCTATACTTTTGGCAAAAATATTCAAAATAAGATATATTATTCTTTTGTTTAAAAGTATTTTATTTTAGAGCACTCTTCACGCATCCGAATATGTGTTCAACAACAAAAACAATAAGACCCAACATTAAACCTATAAGCAACAAGTAAAACACTCCTTGAAGATGTGAAAGTTTCAGTGCATCAACGTCATCCCTTGCTTTTTCTCTAAAATTTTTTCGCCAAATTCTCTCTTCCATTTCTCTCATCCATTGATTCACTATCCCAGAGCTGTAAAGTCTGTGCTGTATGGTGTTCAATTTATTGTAAAACATGCATCCAAAATTTCTTGTGAATATGGCTGTATATTCTGATAATAACACCTCTTCCAAGGTGACATATTTAGTTTTCATACCCATTGCTTTGTGTACATTTTTGTACATGTCGTAACTGAGTAAAATATCAAAAAATGCTATATTGGTGACTTTCGTATTATACAGGCTGTCCCCGGCGTATTTTCTGCATTTATCACGTGTGACATTGAGTTTGGTTCCTGGACCCTCAAATTCTATGCACTGTACCATTTCTATATCAGATTCTTGAAGCTCTTTTAAGGTTTTAATTGGTGGATATTCTGTTGGTTTCAAAAGACATCCAAATAATGATGACTGGTACAGTGTATAAATTTGCAAACAGTAATATATCCAAAGTACAAAGAAAAATACAACAAACGATCCTTTGTAATTTTCTTTACAACCCATTCCAAGTTGTGAGGAAAATGAGCTCATCAAAACACAAACAAAATCAGTTTCCATTTGTGTATTTCCAAATCGATTTGATGCAATTGCAAGAAGCCATTGTGTTACCGTTCTCAGTATAAATGCCAGTAACACCAAGAACCATGTTGTTGGTGTAAAAATTCCGATAATATTCCTCCAAGCAGGGATTTGTTCTCCTGAAGGAACGTACCAAGTAAAATCTGCCCTCACATATGGGTACGTTACAGTACATTCGTCATTTCCTCCGAAGCTGAATGCTGGGATTATGACAAATGGTGTTTCATCCGATACAACAGGTTTAAAATTCAATACTTCTGATGCGACTTGTATGATTTTAGGAAATAATCCTCCAATACCGTCTTCAAATTCCACAACATATGGCTGAAAACTAGAAGCTGATATACGTACAGAGCATTGTTTCATGTCTGTTAATGTTTTCTTAGGAAACAACTCTCTGTATTGATGTTTCTTTCTTTGTGAAGTCCAAAGTCCTGCAATTTTAGGATTGGTTATTATTCTTGTGCAAATGTTTTCTTGTTCTTCTGGGAGCCAATTAACAGCGAAGAGATTGAGTATGTACTGTTTTGAACCTTGATCTAAGGTGACTAAAGGTATTATGGCAACAACATTTTCCAGTTGACCTTCATTGAATGCAGTTTGAAGAATAATATGTGATAATCGTAAAACATCTCTTTGTGACCTTGCTGGTTCCAACAAAGCAACCAGTGTTTTTGCTTCAATGCTTCTGGAATTATAGTTAATTCTATAAAACATACTTTTTAACGTAATCCATAATGTAGAGTGATCCTGATGAGGAACGAGCAAGATATTGGATCCTGGTTTTGGACCATTTTCACTGGCATTTTTGAAGTTTTCCATGTATCCTAAAATTGTGTATGGAATTGTATTTTTTTTGTTCATCCACGTGAAGAAAATGTTTTCTTCATATGAGTTCTGGCTTGGAAATATATTTGTGGGTGCTTTTGACCACGTACTTGGCGTTTGTATAGCAATCGGCATATCTTTGTTGAAGTGATCCTCTGCTATGTCCAGAACACAGTGAGTCAAGAAGTACAGCACTTCACCGTTATATATAATATAATTGGCGAATGCCACATTTCCGAATGAAATTATCGCCATTCCACAAATCAAACTGTTGATCAGTATGTGCCTATGGAAAGAAATGTATAAACATTAATTACAGAACATTAAACATTATCATAAGTAATGCCACGAGTGATTTCCAAATTATCGATAAATTCACGACTTACGAAGTGAGGAGTGAATTTATATAGAGAATTTGGAAATCAAGAGTGGCATTTGTTAGGACTATTTAACGAATAAAATTTAGCTGTTTACTCACAAATCATTATTTAACTATAGTTATTTTAAAATATTTATATATTTAATGTAAACAAATGAGAAACGATAGGTACGCTTCATCTGCTTCTTTTGTTTATCACTGCAACCAGATCATACTATTTATTGCCAAAGGAACGCAATATTGTAAGAATGCTCTCTAGTGGAGAAAATATGAAACATTTCAAACTGTATATTAATTCATTTCTGATGTCGAATGTTCTAAATATGACAATTATATTTTTCTGGATTATTACCTGGGAAAAAATAAATTTACGAAAGTGCAAACAGTGGTTTCTTTTTTCTGTGGTATAATAAATTGCTACAAATGTTTTTATATTGACTCCTGCAAGCGCTATGTGTTGACATCTATGCACTATATATACAATCTGGTAGCCGTATTTCTCACAGGCTCAGTCACTGCAAAATAATGGTCACACCTGTTCAGAATATTAAAAAGGAGGAGCTTTCTTTAATATGGTAATTATAACACTGATAAATATTTCGTGAAACACGACTCTGATTGGTTGTAAAACAGAAATCATTGAAACGTGATTGGTCATTGACTCCCATTTGGGGCATGAGTTAAATAGTCATAACTAATGCCACGAGTGATTTCCAAATTATCGATAAATTCACGACTCACGAAGAGAATTTGGAAATCAAGAGTGGCATTTGTTAGGACTATTTAACGAATAAAATTAAGCTGTTTACGCAAAATCATTATTTAACTATAGTTATTTTAAAATATTTATATATTTAATGTAAACGGCGATGTTTGAAAACAAATCAGAAATGTGAGGTTATGTTCATTCACTGCTGGTTGATCATATTATTTATTGTCAAATAAGATTGCAATATTGTAAGAGTGCACCCAAGTAGAGAAATAATTAAACACATCAAACTATATATCATAATCAACATTACGGGTTATTCATTTATTTTTTTTAGTAAACAACTCAGTAAAATCAAGGAATCTGTTCATTATTTGCTATATCCAATGCATTTATTGGAGAAAAGTAATGCTTTGACCTGTTCAGAACATTAAAAAGGAGGAGCTTTCTTTATCACAAAAGCAGGTGCTGATAAAGAGAAATCGATAAAGAGTGAGGTGAAACACAAACTTCATTGAAACGTGATTGGTCATTGACTAGCATTTGTGGCATGAGTTAAATAGTCATTTATAAATACTTCACCGATCGGACCGCTATACCGTTATATCACTATCTAAACAGTAAGATTTATTAATTTATTAGTATTTAATTTAGTTCGTCATTGGTTTGATAAAGGCTAGAGGAAGAAAACCTTGATCAAACATCTCCTGGTCCTGCACATTGGGGTTGATGCACCAGGTCAGCTCCCTGTTCGTTAAAAAACATAACAACGCTAAAACGCCTAAAGATTTAAAGCCGCACGGAAGGTAGAGCAATAAAAGCAGTGATGAATTGAGTCTTATGGAAGAGAAATATTACCACAATAAGTAAGTTAGAAATATATAATTCAGCAGTGAGAAGTACTGTCACACATGGAGCTGAAGTTTGGAAATTCAACAAAAACTTATGTCGATGGAAATATATTTCATAAGGAGAGCAGCAAGATGTTCAAAATTAGAAAAAATAAATACTGTGACACGAGAAAAAATAAATATTAGATATTCAGTAGTAGATTATATAAGGTACAAACAATTATATTGTTATGGGTATCTACGACGAATGTAAGAAGAAAGGTTACCTAGATAAACATTGGAATGGTGTCCACTTGGAAGCAGAAGGATAGGAAGACCTCGAAACTCGTGAATGTAAGAAATAAGAACTGGAATGAGAAGACTGGAGGGCATAGATTGTATGGAAAGAGACGGTGGAAAAGGCAAATGAAATTTCAGGCACAGAAATATGTGTAAACATTAAAAATCTGTATATAAATAAAACATTTAACTGCATATTTACGTTTATACAAACTATGATTCAATTAAAATATTCTTTCTGAAAAAAAATGCTTTCTTGTTCAATTAAAATCTATTTTTATTTTTTTACGATATCGTAAAATCTTTGTTTTCTTGTGGCACACGTTTAAGGTACAGTTTTATGTATTTTCCACTTACGTAAAAGTAAATTGGACATTTACTCTTCGTTACAGTTTTATAAACAACTGTACTAACTTTTTTTGGTATTTATTTTGTTTTATTTTATGATTCAGTAATAATTGGCCGAAATGTTTGGTATTATTGTCCCCTAACTAGCTATTACTCACTGGTACTATCGAACCCATAGGTCCATGGTCGCGCGGACATAAGCTCTCCATACATCCCTGTCGTGAGCTAATGTTTTCCAATCATCCCCTATATAACCTACTTCCTTCAAATCATAGTTAATGTTATTCTCCCACCTCATTCTTGGTCTACCAATTGGGCGTTTTCTCCCTGGTTTTCCTACAAGAAGTTTCCTTGCACATCTTTCATTCCTCATACGTGCCACATGTCCTGCCCATCGCAGTCTACAAGACTTAACTGTTCTTATTATATTTGGCTTCCCATAAAGACTATGCAGTTCACTGTTATGAAGTCTTCTCCATTCACCTGTCTGTTCATCTCTCTTTGGTTCAAAAATTTTCCTAAGAACTTTATTCTCAAATACTTTTTAATCTCCTTTCCTCCCTTAAAGTAAGAGTCCATGTTTCGCACCCATATAATATAACTGGTAGAATAATAGTTTTATATATTTTGAGTTTAATGTGTTTTGAAAGGAGTTGGGACGACAAGAGTCCCTGTAATACGTAATAGCACGCATTTCCATAATTGAGCTTATGTTTAATTTCTTTGTGCCTCTCATTCCTATTTGTGATTATTGTTCCTAGGTATTAGGGAGAATCTGTCGCTGAACTACACACAGAACATTTCGAATAACTATCGTTTTACACAGGGAGGCATTAATTTAAGTACCTAGCTTACAAGCTTGACTAACACATGCTAATAAATAACACTGACAAATTGGGCTAGGAGCAAATACCAATAAAATTAAATATATGGCTATACGTAAAAATATATATTTTTGTTATACAGAGATAATGAAAAGTGAGAAGGGGGAAAAAAGTTAAACTAAAAACATATAAAACGATGAACTTCCCATTTTAATATCGTGGTAGTGAAATGTGGTCTCTTAATTTGAGATAAGGTAAAAGGTTACGATTATTTGAGACGAAAGTTGATAGGGCATATTTGGACCGTAAAAAAAACATACATAGGTACAAGTTAGCAAAGAAAGCTCCATAGCAGTGAGCTGTATGATCTCTATGGGAGAGCAGATGTATTAAGAAAAGTTAAGTTGGTAAAGTGCGATAGTCAGGACATGTGGTACGAATGGGGAAATAAGAGGTGGATTGAAATTCTTTGTAAGAAGACCACAGCGAACAGGCCCAATAGGTAGGCGAATAATTAGGTATGAAATTAATTATAATCTTCTTCTTCTTCTTCACTTCACGGGCTAGGCAAAATGCCTCTTCCGCCTCACAGTTGTTCTGTCCATCTTTTCACTGGCCTTCCTACATTCCTTGAACCTCTTGGCTTTTGGTAATCTTGTTACGTCCATTCTTTCTACATGTCTAAACCTTTTGTCTCTATATTCTTTGATTTTATCATTCAATGGATATATATTTAACTCTGTTCTTATATTTTCATTCTTCTTCCGATCCATTCTTGTGCAGCCTTTTGTTCTTGTAAGGAAGTTTATTTCTACGCTTTGTATTCTACTTTGTAATTTTTTGGTCATTACGCAAGTTTATGATCATTATTAGAGAAATTAAAATATAGAGGAAATGTTTAAATTTAGAATAGGGAAATATGGAGTGCTTATGTTTGTGCGGCCATGAACCTACAGTTATGTTAGTTGTAGTTAGTTTCTTGGATTAGGTACGTACAGCATGTAGATCATTGTATACAGCCAGTAAGTAAATTAAATGAGTCACAATACAAACTGAAATTGATTTAATTTATTTGGAAAAACCGTTGCTGATGTAAATTCTGGAGCTGAAACGGATCAAACAGACATTTCCTGAAGCCTATGATGATATATTTTTGGATAACTTACCTCATAGTTTCTGATAAACTTTAAACAGTTTTAAACTCTATGCTTTATATCGCTGTTATGAACAACAAACAGTCACAATGTTATCATTATGGATTATCAAGAAAAATAAAGAATTGCAGACCTAATATGACAATTTACGTAATCACGTATAATTGTAAAATTACTCTATGTATCGTACTTTGTAACTTGTCACGTTTAAAAAAATAATTCATAATAATTTATAAGATATGTCACGAACTTCTGTTGCATAAAAGGCTGGTTTATAGAACGGGATATAAAATATCATCCACTCGTGTCCAACTAAGGGTGGGGTCGAGGAATGAGATGAGATGAAGGCCCCATATTTATAGACGTCTGTGAATGGAAATGTGGTGGCCGACCATTCCTGACGCACCGTCACAGGGGCGGACGAATAAAATGAAACGAAACGGATGAGATGGGTATGGAGAAATGGTGGAATGAAATTTGTGGCTGAGGAAAACGGGAGAAACTCCGAGAGAAACCTGCCCAAGCTCCGTTTCTTCCATCACGAAACTCACATGGAGTGACCGAGATTCGATCTCGGGACCCCAGCGGTGAGACACGAGCGTCTATCCGCTTGAGCCACGGAGCCGCCTTTCGAACGGGATGTACCGATTCTAAATAATTCATTCACTGAAAGTATCGAACCCGATGGTTCATAGCCGCGGGAATACAAAATCTGCTTACTTCCTATACTCAGTTGTTTTATAATATTTCCCTGTATAATTGACTTGCCCGTAATAATTTTCTCTCCCCTTGTTTTACTGACTGATATCCCTCTGGGTCTGTCCCGTAATCGATAACACATCTCTACACAAAAACAATTGTTGCCCTGGATATCTCAGCGAATTTCAATATTTTCAAGTGCACAGTTTACCAATGTATTCATGAAAGTGCTGAATGTGCTCTAGTTTTTATGATTTTTGCGTATCTTGTATCTTAAACAGTAAACGGCTTGTTAATAATAACATTTATGTTTCCAGTCATGATTTGATTTCTGCGCATTTTTTTCGCGCATACAAACATCACGTGATCCCCACTCTCGCACTCCTCACTCCGCACATCGGCCGTGATCTCAGTTATTTGACAAAATGAAAGTACTCACGACGTGCATCTGGATGTGATAAAACAATTTGTTAAAGCGTTGGACAAGGAAGGAGAATGTTTCAAATACATTTGTAGAAAATTTCCTAAGCTCAGTTTGTAAAAGTTAAAAGGCGGAATATTTGATGGACCTCAAATTCGGCAATTGATGAAAGATGAAAATTTTATCAAAGTTATGACTGTTCCGGAAAGTAAAGCTTGGAAGGGTTTTGTATTGGTAGTAGAAAATTTCCTAGGTAACTATAAAGCACCAAATTATAAAGAAATTGTGCAAAACATGTTGACAAGCTTCAAGATTCTGGGAGCAAATATGAGTATAAAGTTACACTTTCTCCACAGTCACCTGGATAGATTTCCGGATAATTTAGGAAATTATAGCGACGAACAGGGAGTGCGCTTTCACTAGGATCTAAAAGTTATGGAGGAAAGGTATCAGGGTAGATGGGACCGTCATATGATGGCAGATTACTGCTGGTCTTTAAAAAGAGATTGTCTCCTAAAACAAGAAAATCTTATAAAAGGCGTTTGACTGAAGTATAACATGGGTTTTCGATATTTTTCTTTCTATTTACGTCAGTGCACTAATTTAAAAAAAAATTGACATTATAAATATGTCTGTTATATTTTTTTCATATTTTCCGATTTTTGTAGTGTAAAATGAAAATAAAGATTAAAAAAAAACAGAGCAAATCGGGTCTATTTTCGTCTATTTTGTAGAAATCGTTTGATGGAATACAGCTTGAAAATGATGTACATGTTTTGAGAGAGAATGAAATTCCTAATGAACTGATCAGTCACATAACGTTGAACTAAATTCCATAAAACGATGCATTTTCTTCGTGAGTCGTGAATTTACCTAGAGAATTTGGAAATCACTCGTGGCATTTGTTAGGACTATTTAACGAATAAAATTAAGCTGTTTACTCACAAATCATTATTTAACTATAGTTATTTCAAAATATTTATATATTTAATGCAAACGGCGATGTTTGAAAACAAATGAGAAACGATAGGTACGCTTCTACTGCTTCTTTTGTTTATCACTGCAATCAGATCATACTATTTATTGCCAAAGGAACGCAATATTGTAAGAATGGTCTCTAGTGGAGAAAAAATGAAACACATCAAACTGTATATTAATTGATTTCTGATGTCGTATGATGTAAATATGACAATTATATTTTTCTGGATTGTTACCTGGGAAAAAATACATTTAAGAAAGTGCAAACAGTGGTTTCTTTTTTGGTGGTATAATAAATTGCTACAATTTTTTTTATATTAACTCCCGCATGCGGCATGTGTTGACATTCATTTACTATATATACAATCTGGTAGCCGTATTTCTCACAGGCTCAGTCACTGCAAAATGTTGGTCAGACCTGTTCAGAATATTAATAATTTTAATTTCCAATATGCTTGGGATAAAATAAAGTGGTCAACAAAAAAATCATCTCCAACACATATAGAATAAAATTAGAGTTATTAACAAAAAGAAAATAATTTTACCATCAAAAGCGTGGGGTGGTCTATATCAATTAATATATTTGATAATAAACAGATATTGGTAAAAGTAAGCTCTCCAAGAAGAAAATGTAAAAATCTTAAAAAGCACTTTATTTTATCCCAAGCGTATTGGAAATTAAAATTATTTTTCATTTTTTAGTTTTCTAATAAAGCGTGTTCTTTTAGTTTTTTTAAAACTATTATTTATTTTTTATTTTTAATATTTTACAGAATAAGATAAAAATGTAAATACCTTTAAATTCGATACTATTGTAGTATGGGCTAAAAGTAATACTCTTCTATAAAAAAACCCTCCCAGACGGATTTGAACCAGCGACGTATGGATTACTGAAATTATATACCACTAAGAGTTGACTGTTCTACCAACTGAGCTCTTACAACGATTGACTAAAAACTCGAAAAGTCCGCAACCTATTATACTCGTATTCATTTTTTTGATTTTCGGATGATTCTGGCCAGGATTTTAGAAACAAAATATGAAATTATCGTATTGTCACGGGTCCTCTACACATATACAAAGTTTCAAGTGTATCCAATGTTTCTAAGTGGGTGAAAATCGCGTTGAAAGATTCCGTTACATTGATACAAAAACACTTTTTTTGATTTTCTGATGATTATGGCCAGGATTTTAGATAATAAATATGAAATTATTGTATTGTCACGGGTCCTCTACAAGTATACAAAGTTTCAAGTCGATCCAATGATTTTAAGTGGGTGAAAATCGCGTTGAAAGATTCCGTTACATAGATAGATAGATAGATAGATAGATAGATAGATATAGATCAAGCTAATATAAAGCGTGTAAAAAGGAGGAGCCTTCTTTATTATGATAATTATAACACTGATAAATATTTCGAGAAACACGACTCTGATTGGTTGTAAAACAGAAATCACTCAAACGTGATTGGCCATTGAGTCCCATTTGGGGCATGAGTTAAATAGTCTATTTAATTGATTTGGAAGTCATATGTGACTCCTCAATTTGAGGGAAGATAAAGGATTTCTATTATTTCATATCCAAGTCCATTGGACTTTTCTGAAATAAAACAAAAGAACATTAAGTGAACAATGAAAGTTATATAGCAATTAGCTATGTGATCTTTATGGGAAAACATATTTAAATGTATTAAGAAATGTTAAGTGTCGTAGAGTGCGATAGGCAGGGCAAGTGGCACGAATGGGTAAGTAAGAAGAGCATGGGCATTCTTTGTAAGAAAACCTGAGCGAAAATACCCAATAGGAAGGCGAAGAATGAGGTGGGTGAATAATATTAGCCATTTCTTGGGGGAATTAAATATTAAGGGAAACATTAGGTGAGAAGGGAATGTATAGAGTGCTTATGTCTGTGGAGGCATCAACCAATATATTCAGCCAGAAATAACAGAAATGAGACGCAAAACAAACTGAAATTGTTTTAGTTTATTTGTAAAAACGGTTGCCTACGTAAATTCTGGAGCAGGAACGGATCAAATAGACAGTCCCTTACACCTATAATGTTTATGTATTTTTGGATAATTTTTCTCATAGTTTCTGATGATTTTAAACATTTATAAATTCTGCGCTTTGTATCGCTGTTGTGAAAAACAAGCAGTCTCAATTTTATCATTATGGATAATCAGGAAAAATAAAGAATTGCAAACCTATTTTGCCACTTTATATAATTGCATATAATTGTGACATTGCTATATATGCTGTATATTATGGCTTGTCATTTAAAAAAAAAATCATAATAATTTATAAGATATTTCATTTAATCCTGTTTCATTTATGCCTTGTTTATCGAACGTAATATATTGGTTCGAACTAATTCACTCAAACTTTGGAATCCGAAGGCTAATTTACCTGTGGTTATAAGTTGTCCATACTTCCCTAAACTGAGCTATTATTTTTCTGAATTTCTCCTGTATAATTTAATTCCTTGTAGTCTTATTCTACTGACTTATATCTCTCTGGTTTTCTTACAAAAATTTCCATGCCCCTGTTTCATTCCTAATTCCTGACACATGTTCTGTCCATTGCAATTTACGAAACTTAACCTTTCTTATTATATCTGGTTTCTCATAAAGATCATTTACTCACTGTTATCTCATCTTCTTGGTTATAAACATTTTCTAAGCATTTACTAATATCACTGCGCAACAAAAAATAAACTTTTTTTTGTCTCAGAAAGAAAAATATGTGATTCTGATAGTATTTGTTCTCCTGAATTCAAATATTACTTACTTACTTACTTACTCACTGGCACTATCGAACCCGTAGGTTCATGGCCGCGCGGACATAAGCCCTCCATACATCACTATCCTGAGCTAATGCTTTCCAATCATTCCCTGTATAATCTACCTCCCTCAAATCATAGTCAATGCCGTTCTCCCACCTCATTCTTGGTCTACCAACTGGGCGTTTTCCTTCTGGCTTTCCTACAAGAAGTCTCCATGCACGTCTTTCATTCCCCATACGTGCAACATGTCCCGCCCATCGCAGTCTACGAGACTTAACTGTTCTCATTATATCTGGCTTCCTATAAAGACCATGTAGTTCATTGTTATGTAGTCTTCTCCATTCACCTGTCTGTTCATCTCTCTTTGGTCCAAAAATTTTCCTAAGAACTTTATTCTCAAATACTCGTAATCTCCTTTCGTCCCTTAAAGTAAGAGTCCATGTTTCGCATCCATATAACTGGTAGAATAATAGTTTTATATATTTTCAGTTTAACGTTTTTTGAAAGGAGTTGGGACATCAAAAGTCTCTGTAATACATAATAGCACGCATTTCCAGAATTGAGCCTATGTTTAATTTCTTTGTGCATCTCATTCCTATTTGTGATTATTGTTCCTAGGTATTTGAATTCAGCCACTTCCTCAAAATTTCCCTCATTTGTCCTTAGCTGTCCATTTCCATTATATACTGAATTTCTACGTGTGACCATATATTTAGTTTTATTGATATTTACTTCCAGTCCCAATTTCTTAGTGTTACTCAATAGTGTGTGCGTGTTGGCCTTTAGTATCTCCTTGCTATCGGCCAGTAGTACTACATCATCAGCATAAACTAACAGCTTATTAATGCCATTCAGTTGTAAGCCTTCCTCATTCTCTAAAGAGTTAATGGCGTGCTCTAGTACAAAATTAAATAGTAGAGGAGATAGTGCATCTTGAATTCAAATATTTTATCGGTTTTTCTCCATCACGCAAGGTTTCCCAGAGACAGGCATTTATCATTTCAAACACTTTAATATTTTCTACATTCGTAACTACACAATATTCGAACATTCGGACTCACCTAGAAAGTAAGAAATTACGATTTTCCGTTATATTTCACCTGTGAAGCATCCCTCTTGGTGGTCCAACAATAATCGGCCAGCATATTAGGATTCCATTTGCCTTGATATCTCTTTTCCATAGCTGAAATCTCCTGAAGAAAGTGTTCCCCGTGCTCATCGCTCAGTGCACCAAATGGGCGAAAAAACATTTATTAAAAAATATATTTAAATCTATTAATTTAAATTGAAAAAAAGAACTGTGGGAAATGGAGAAATTCCGAATATATATTTGAAAAAAAAAGATAAAAAACTGCATTAAATAAAAATATTGGTACTGACGAGACAAAAATCATGTTGACCAGTTGTTATTATTATTAATTATTATTATTATTGTTATTACTATTTTCTTTGTTTCCCTTGTGAAGTTTATTTTGTGTATTCTATAATTATCTATTATGTATAATCTATCATAATTATTATTATGTCTATAATTTAACCCTGGTAAAGTAGAGGAGAAGACCTTGCGGTCTTAACTGCATCAGGTAAAATAAATAAATGAAATAAAAACATATATAAATATAACAATTAAAGTTTTATTATTTTTATAAATATCTACTTTAATGTCAATATCCATGGCAGCTGTTTCGTTACACTGTATTTTCTTCAGATGTGCGCCACAAATATTATTATTTATATAAATAAATAATCCCCACACCGCATCTCATTGTCAAACATAATTTTTAAGGGAAATGCTATATAATGAGAAAAGGTCAGTCTTGTAAACTGCGATTACCAGCAGTTGTGACACGCAAAGTGTAATGAGATGGGCATGGATGCTTCTTGTAGCAAAACCAGAGGAAAAGTGCCCAGTACCTAGGTCAACAATAAGGTGGGAGATAAAGGAGTAGTTGTATTGGGATGAGAGGCCAGGATTAAAAATCTTCTCTCTTAAAGTCGTGTACTTGGAGCACAATAGGGAAGTTGAAAATAAGTAAATACACACACACACACACACACACACACACACACACACACACATATATATATATATATTATATGCTTATTTATTTATTTGAATGCAGATTTTATGATATAAATACGTTGGCTTTACAATTACATGACATTTGAAATTACAGATAAAAAGATAGTTCACATATATGACACCAAACACATTTATCTTTTCTGCTGCTCAAAATACTTTTTATCAAAGTTTCACTCTTAAAAAAGAACAGGAAGATATATGTTGTAACTCCATAATGATTCAAATGTTACATAACAGGGACTTCGTACAATTGGAGGTGCTAAAGTGATGAAGGTGTTCGGCCAGACAACTTTACTTACTTACTCACTGGCACTATCGAACCCGTAGGTTCATGGCCGCGCGGACATAAGCTCTCAATACATCCGTATCCTGAGCTAATGCTTTCCAATCATTCCCTGTATAATATACTTCCCTCAAATCATAGTTAATGTTGTTCTCCCACCTCATTCTCGGTCTATCAACTGGGCGTTTTCCCTCTGGCTTTCCTACAAGAAGCTTCCATGCACGTCTTTCACTCCCCATACGTGCAACATGTCCCGCCCATCGCAGTCTACGAGACTTAACTGTTCTTATTATATCTGGCTTCCTATAAAGACCATGTAGTTCATTGTTATGCAGTCTTCTCCATTCACCTGTCTGTTCATCTCTCTTTGGTCCAAAAATCTTCCTAAGAACTTTATTCGCAAATACTCCTAATCTCCTTTCCTCCCTTAAAGTAAGAGTCCATGTTTCGCACCCATATAATATAACTGGTAGAATAATAGTTTTATACATTTTCAGCTTAACGTTTTTTGAAAGGAGTTGGGACATCAAAAGTCTCTGCAATGCATAATAGCATGCATTTCCAGAATTGAGCCTATGTTTAATTTCTTTGTGCATCTCATTCCTATTTGTGATTATTGTTCCTAGGTATTTGAATTCAGCCACTTCCTCAAAATTGCCCTCATTTGTCATTAGCTGTCCATTTCCATTATATATTGAATTTCTATGTGTGACCATATATTTAGTTTTACTGATATTTACTTCCAGTCCCAATTTCTTAGTGTTACTCAATAGTGAGTGCGTGTTGGCCTTTAGTATCTCCTCGCTATCGGCCAGTAGTACTACATCATCAGCATAAACTAACAGCTTATTAATACCATTGAGTTGTAAGCCTTCCTCATTCTCTAAAGAGTTAATGGCATGCTCTAGTACAAAAAAATTAAATAGTAGAGGAGATAGTGCATCTCCTTGCTTCAACCCATTCTGGATTTCAAAAGTGTCTGAAAACTGTTTGCCTACACGCACCCTACTCTTTGAGCCATTTAGACACATTCGTGTAAGTCTAACTAACTTTTTAGGAATTCCGAACTCCAGCAGGATACTATATAACTTCTCCCTCTTAATTGAATCATATGCTTTTTTGAAGTCTACATATAGTTGATGTACAGTACCATTATATTCCCATTTATTTTCTAAAATCTGTCTTATACTAAAAATCTGATCTGTTGTAGACCTGTTTGTTCTAAATCCACATTGATGATCTCCTAGAATGTCGTCAATATAGGGAGTAAGTCTGCTTACTAATATGCCAGACAATCACGACCAGTAATTATTCGATATTTTGCTACTATTTTTTTCTTTGATTAGTCTGGGACAAATGTTATGTACTCATTCCATGCTGAATTTTCAGTCTGGTTCTTAACATTCTTGTAGGGAAATAAACAAAATATCCCTACCAACTGTCATCCTGTACAACTATTTAATCAACACCCTGATATCATAATGCAAAAGTTATTTATGATAGAATTTACCAAAATTTTAAAATAATTAATGCACTTTTATAATTCCATAATCGTAAAAAAGTTTAATACCACACGTGTATATCTCTGGATTCATCAAATTTTTAAGAATAGCGGACTCGCTTTTATCTCTTGCGCCAAGAATTCACTCGTTTCATAACCTCAAAAATATACACTTGTTATAAAAATAATTATTACTTCAACTAAGTAAATTGTGATCTTGTAGAAGATTTCCGGGTTGTTGACCGTGGTGTTGAGGCTTTTAGTTCCCCGACGTTTCGTCGGAGACTGCGTCTGGAATCCTCAAGATTTGTCTTGAGACTCACAATTTTGTCGACTACCTGCCAGAAAATCTTCTACAAGATCATCATAATAACTCCGGCCGTGAAAGCCTAAGTCAATATATAATTAAATTTTATCTAATTGCAGTAAAAACTCGTTATAAAACAGTGTTCAGGGTATGATTCCCATCCGCATTATAATTTAACCTTGGTATATCAGAATTTCACCACAGAGAGGAAGAAATTATCATAGTGCAGGTTCATGAAGAGTTGCAGTTACGTATGGCAACACACACACACACAATCAGTACATATACAGTACACAGACGAAGAGAATGAAACCACGGGACGAAGGGGGGCATGGAGAATTGCAAGCGATACAATTGCATACTACCTGAGAATAAAGGAACACTCGTGACGTAAGAAATACCTACTGCTTTCATTCACTTCTTCTGTGGACAATACTTTACTCCGTCAAACATAAACAAGAATACTATTTAGACTTGCTTTCTAGAACCTGTAACAGGTAGACATTTTGAACTGTCTTAAGTAAAACATTTGGTGGTTAAATTCCTGCGCTTCTTTTCTTCAAATAGTATTACAACCTATATACGATGTTGTAGAACGGAGTATGAATATATGACAGGTTCTAAAATGCTTGAAAACAATCAGAACTCTCACAGTATTGGGGAACGTAGTTTTCTCTGCATCATGACATGTAAGACAACATTAAAACTTTATCAGAATTAAATTTTCCTTCAGTAAACTCCATATGAACATATTTTTAAATAATAGGACTTTTCATATAGTTCGTGCCATTAACGAAACAAATTAAATTACTTTTACAAATTCTTTTTGGAATTCAGGTACATTTAAATATTTATTTCACTGGCAACAGCTTCATTTTCAATACATTTAATGTTATCTTCTTTTTGTCCCTAAGGAATTTAGGTCAAGTCCATCAGATCGCATTGCTTCGATGAACCCATGACTTCAGACGGTTGATCACGTATATATGTATATATGAGTCAGATTAATATATGATAAGACGCCTAGTTGGTGAAATTTGTCCATATTAGAAATGGTTGTACGGTTACTCTATTTTCATGTGTTTTTGTTTCCAGATTTTAATCTAACTATTGGTGTTTGTCACTTTCTATTATATTCACAATTTTCTGATTGCAAAATTATCATTCCCCTCAAAAGACGAGATGGACTCGCTTAACTCTGCTGATATATCATTTGCAATATTTTGTACATCCCTTGACAGAGCAACATTTTGTTAACATTTGTGAATAGTAGAGGAATGTGTTTTGGCCTTCACCCTTATTGTGATCTCAAGCACCGTTATATTTTGTTTGTTTTGAATGTCTGAAAATAGACAATATAATTTACTATAACTTAAATCAGGTTCCTGCGGAAAGACAATGAGGATTTAAACTTGAAGCGAATGGGTTAATAATTGGTAACGAGATGGTATCTTCCAGTGTAGTTTCTGCTTCTCTATAAAATTTGAAGTTAACTTCACGTTGATTTTTGTTTGGTTTTATTGGATCACAATGCTAATGAATCTTCAGTATGATTTACGCATGCGATGGGATCATTCTAATATATACTTGTGATCTTTCAGAAATGTCTTTTGGATGACATTGCTTTTTCATTTTGACGAAATATTGTCATGGATTCGAGGTAATTCTGTGGAAGTTGAATGGATCATGGTCTGCCAATCAATATCAGAATTTTTTTTCAGATGTATGGTGGTTTGATATTGTAAAAAGCTTCGAGTTTTGCAACAAGTTTAGCTACGTAATTGGATGGATGATCTTAACTTCATTATCTTTTGTTTCCTGTTACAATAAATAATTAGGTGTATATTTCTAAATTCTCCATAGGACTGAAAAAAAAAGTTTTAGTAACGTGTGTGGAATGGCATAATGCGTAATTGTCTTTTTATTTGTTTCCATGTATTACTACGTTCCTTTTCGAAGATTTTGCTATTATTTTGCATTGCTTTTCTGCTTGAATGTAACTTCACTTTCGGCATTTTTTAACACACCCGACCATGTATTCAATTACAAATACAATAAGACCCAACATTAAACCTATAGACAACAAGTAAAACACACCTTGAAGATGGGAAAGTTTCAATGCATTAACATCATTCCTTGCCTTTTCTCTAAAATTATTTCGCCAAATTTTCTCAGTCATTTCTTTCATCCATTGATTGACTATCCCAGAGCTGTAAAGTCTGTGCTGTATGGTGTTCAATTTATCATAGAACATACATCCCAATCTTATTACGGATATGGCCGTATATTCTGATAATAATACCTCTTCCAAGGTGACATATTTTATTTTTATTCCCAGTGCTTTGTGTAAATTATCATATAAGTTGTGACTGAATACGAGATCAAAAAATGCTATATTGTTGACTTTCCTATTGTACAGGAACTCACCTCTGTACTTTCTGCATTTATCGTACGTCTGATTCAATTTGGTACCTGGACCGTCAAATTGTACGCACTGTAACATTTCTATATCAGATTCTTGAAGCTCTTTTAAACTTTTAATTGGTTGATATTCTGTTGGTTTCAAAAGGCATCCAAATAATGATGACTGGTACAGTGTATAAATTTGCAAACAGTAATATATCCAAAGTACAAAGAAACATACAATAACAGATCCCTTGTAATTTTCTTTACATCCCATTCCAAGTTGTGAGGAAAATGAGCTCATCAAAACACAAACAAAATTAGTTTCCATTTGTGTATTTCCACATCGATTGGATACAATTGCAAGAAGCCAGTGTGTTACTGTTCTCAGTATGAATGCCAGTAACACCAAGAACCATGTTGTTGGTGTAAAAATTCCGATAATATTTCTCCAACCAGGGATTTGTACTCCTGAAGGAACATACCAAGTAAAATCTGCCCTCACATATGGGTACATTACTGTACATTCCTGAGTTCCTTTGTGGTAGAATGATGGGATTACAATAAATGGATCTTCATCCGATATATTATGTCTAAAGTTCAGTACTTCTGATGCGACGTGTATGATATTTGGAAAGAATCCTCCAATACCTCCTTCAAATGGGACTACATAAGGCTGAAATTCAGTAGCATGTACGCGCACAGAACATTGCTTCATATTTTTTATTTGTTTATTGGGAAACAGTTCTCTGTATTGATATTTATCTCCTTCTGAAGTCCAAACTTCTGCAATTTTTGGATTATTTATTATCCCAGAGCAAATATTTTCTTGTTCTTGTGGGAGCCAACCAACAGCTAAAACACTCATCATGTATTTTCTTGAACGTTTATCTAAGGTGACTAGAGGTATTATGACAATGGCATTTTCCAGTTGACCTTCATTGAATGCAGTTTGAAGAACAGCATATGATAATCTGAGAACATCTCTTTGTGACTTTGCTGGGTCCAGCAAAACAATCAACGTTTTTGCTCTAACATTTCTATAATTATATTTCATTCTCTGAATCATAACTTTTAACGTAGCCAATAATGTAGATATCTCTCGGTTAGGGACAAGCAGTATATGTGATCCTGATTTTGGACCATTTTCACTCTTATTTTTAAAATTTTCCATGTGTCCTAAAATTTTGTAAGGAATTGTATTTCTCAAATTAAACCATGTAAAGAAAATTGATTCTGTATATGTTTTCTGACTTGGAAATATACTTGTAGGCGCTTTTGACCACGATCCAGGTGTTTGTATTGCAATCGGCATATCTTTGTTGAAGTTATCCCTTGCGATATCCAGAATACAGTGGGTCAAAAAGAAAAGTACTTCATCATTATTTATAACTTCATTGGCGAAAGTGACATTTCTGAATGAAATTATCGCCATTCCACAAATCAATACGTTGAGCAGTATATACCTAAGGAAAAAATTATATAAATTAATTTCAGTAGATTACACATTCTTGTTTTTAAAATGCCCCTCCTATCAGGTGGACCCTTGACGCAAGTGGTTAGTCACTCGCTCTCCATCTGCATCTGGATCTCGAGTTTGTGCCTCGGTCACTCTATGCAGATTACTTGATAGAAGAGTGGATACCAAAGCAGGATACCCGTAAAGTTATATTTTTGAAGGTTTTTAAGGTCTAACTCGTATGATTTATGCCGAAAAAATTGAATGTATGATTTATTGTACCAATTGAACCTTAGACTAAAAATCCCATTTGGTACTGTTCTCCTCAAATAAAAACTTAATAGGACAAGAATGAGTTTTATCTAGGTCTGTTTTGCCATGTGCTGGGGCTACTTTGGCATCACATTTGTTTTCACTATAATTCAAAGTAGACCCACTGTAGGTACTACTTTGACACCAATTTATCTTTTTATAAATATTTTTATTGTAAACAACCTCACTACAAATATTTTTATAACTGTAATTTGACAAAATAAACTTAAACGTCTTTATCAATTCTGACGCGCAACAGAACACAAAAATTATATAATTATATTGTAGTTAGACGATCAGGAATTAATTAGAAAACAAGAATTTTTGAAACAACAGTAGAAAAAAAACAGATTTTCACATCTCATCTTCACATAGTTCACATTCATATTGAGAATTGTTGGATCCTCTGTTACATGCACCACAGACCCAGAGCTTGCATCTTACACAACAAATCCAGTCCTTACCCCTGTAAAACTGAAAATCACAATTTTATCCTTGTTGGGAATTCATTGTTGTTGAGAGTGACACAGATGTGTCTCCAACAATTAATATCCTCTTTTAAAACAACTTAATTATTCGTGCGCCTTCAAGGAAATGTCTACACCATTGCATTGTTGTCAACACGCAAGAAATTTAAAATGTCAAAGATGCCCCAATTCTGTTAAATTGCCCCTCGAGTCAAAGTAACCCCGTTTTATAGTATCTCACGTGTTTCCTTCCAAAAATCATGCCATATTACAAGAAGACTAATCACCCGCCATCTTGGTATATATTAGACCGTCAATAAAATGTAACAGTATAAATATTCCGTGCTTTACTGATAATATTTTCATAAGTAATGCCACGAGTGATTTCCAAATTATATATAAATTCACGACTCACGAAGTGAGGAGTGAATTTATCTAGAGAATTTGGAAATCAAGAGTGGCATTTGTTAGGACTATTTAACGAATAAAATTAAGCTGTTTACTCACAAATCATTATTTAACTATAGTTATTTTAAAATATTTATATATTTAATGTAAACGGCGATGTTTGAAAACAAATGAGAAACGATAGGTACGCTTCTACTGCTTCATTTGTTTATCACTGCAACCAGATCATACTATTTATTGCCAAAGGAACGCAATATTGTAAGGAGGAGCTTTCTTTAATATGGTAATCATAACACTGATAAATATTTGGTGAAACACGATTCTGATTGGTTGTAAAACAGAAATCATTGAAACGTGATTGGTCATTGACTCCCATTTGGGGCATGAGTTAAATAGTCTATTAAAATAAATAATTTATTTTATATTTGTAGCAAAATATTTAGATGATTATATCACTTTTAACAATAAAATTTTTCTAATCATTTATTTTCTTATCTAATAACACTTTTACATTAATCTTAATTGCAATATTTTAAAATAGCTTTAACCTGACTATTTAACTCATGCCCCAAATGGGACTCAATGGCCAATCACGTTTCAATGATTTCTGTTTTACAACAAATCAGAGTCGTGTTTCACGAAATATTTATCAGTGTTATAATTACCTTATTAAAGAAAGCTCCTCCTTTTTAATATTCTGAACAGGTCTGACCATTATTTTGCAGTGACTGAGCCTATGAGAAATACGGCTACCAGATTGTATATATATAGTGCATGAATGTCAACACTGCCGCATGTGGGAGTTAATATAAAACATTTGTAGCAATTGATTATACCACCAAAAAAAAAAAAAAAAAAAAGAAACCACTGTTTGCACTTTCTTAAATGTATTTTTTCCCAGGTAACAATCCACAAAAATATAATTGTCATATTTACATCATACGACATCAGAAATGAATTAATATAGTTTGATTTGTTTCATTTTTTCTCCACTAGAGTGCATTCTTACAATATTGCGTTCCTTTGGCAATAAATAGTATGATCTGGTTGCAGTGATAAACAAAAGAAGCAGATGAAGCGTACCAATCGTTTCTCAACAAGGCAGCTGCTAGAGTATTTTTTAAATTTCGGGTACTAAATAATCCACACTTCTGACAACCGGATTTCACTGAAATTTTGAGAATCACTTTCTCGTGTTATTTAGACAGTATATTCTGAATTTCGTTGCGAAAATAAAAAAATGTCACCGTTGAATAAATTTTTAAATATTATTTTGCAGATGAACACCTTCTCCAAATGGCCCAACTTAGCTGGTTAACGAACTCGACCTATATATAAATTTAGGTCATAGCCATTTTGGTATCAATGGGATGAATGCATATCATTACTGTTCAGAAAAATATCTTAGCGAGAACAACTTAACAGCTGAATTCCTTCGGAATTTACTGATATAGGCTAAATATATTTTGTACCTCAGACATCAGTTGTCTACCGCTGCAACGTGGTCTCGAAGTAGCGCGCTGCCTTGTCACGCAACAGGCCCCAGTCGGGACAGTTTTTCTGGGTGAGGTTTTTATCGGGGTTTTTCCTCACCTGTAAGACAAATGTCAGGAAAACTTCAAGGCCCAAACGGTCCCCGAAATCATATGGCCATCATCATCATCATCCTTATCATCCTTCACCGGTGTGGAAAGCAACGGGAAGCTACCACACCTACAATTCCCTAGTAAAGCTGCAAGCATAGCATGAAAATACTATGATTGCAGTGAACGACCTGCCCTCGGGCAGAATTACTATGAATGGATGGATGGATGGATGGACATCAGCTGTTATCAACCACGCAAAACATAAATTAAATATCTTTGTTCAAAATGACCTTATACAACAGGGGTCACCATTTGGCGGACCGCGGTGCTTTGTTTTCCGGACCGATTAAATATCGAATGAATACCAATTTTTAAACCTCGTTAAACGTCGAATAAAACCAGTTGTACTGAAATATATTTGGAAAAAGTGTTACTTACTTACTTACTTACTCACTGGCACTATCGAACACGTAGGTTCATGGCCGCGCGGACATAAGCTCTCCATACATCCCTATCCTGAGCTATTGCTTTCCAATCATTCCCTGTATAATCTGCTTCCCTCAAATCATAGTTAATGTTATTCTCCCACTTCATTCTTGGTGTACCAACTGGGCGTTTTCCCTCTGGCTTTCGTACAAGAACCTTCCATGCACGTCTTTCATTCCCCATACGCACAACATGTCCTGCCCATCGCAGTCTATGAGACTTAACTGTTCTTATTATATCTGGCGTCCTATAAAGACCATGTGGTTCATTGTTATGTAGTCTTCTCCATTCACCTGTCTGTTCGTCTCTCTTTGGCCCATAAATTTTCCTACTAACTTTATTCTCAAAAACTCGTAATTTCATTTCCTCCCTTCGTAAGAGTCCGTGTTTCGCACCCATATAATATATCTGGTAGAATAATATTTTTATATATTTTCAGTTTAACGTTTTTTTGAAAGGAGTTGGGACATCAAAAGTCTCTGCAATGCATAATAGCACGCATTTCCAAAATTGAGCCTAAGTTTAATTTCTTTGTGCATCTCATTCCTATTTGTGATTATTGTTCCTAGGTATTTGAATTCAGTCACTTCCTCAAAATTTCTCTCATTTGTCATTAGCTGTCCATTTCCATTATATAATGTATTTCTACGTGTGACCATATATTTAGTTTTATTGATATTTACTTCCAATCCTAATTCCTTAGTGTTACTCAATAGTGTGTGCGTGTTGGCCTTTAGTATCTCCTCGCTATCGGCCAATAGTTGGAAAAAGTGTTGCGGATGTAAATTCTGGAGCAGGAACAGATCAAATAGTCGAATCCCCGAAACCTATGACGATGTATTTTTGGATAACTTACCTCATAGTTTCCGATAATCTTAAACAGGTTTAAACTCTGCGCTTTGTATCGCTGTTATGAACAACAAACAGTCTCGCAATGTTGTTATTATGGATTATCGAAAAAAAATAAAGAATTACAAATCTAATATGACAATTTATATAAATACACATAAATGTGGAATGACTGTATACACTATACTTGCGGCTTGTAATTTTAAACAAAATTCAGAATAATTTAGGGCACTTTACTTCTATTGGAATAATGGCCGGTTTGTCCAATCTGACGTACTGCTTCTAACTATTGGCTCACTCACGGAAATGACATGTCTGCAAATTTTAGCTTTTTGTCTGCAGTTTTTATTCTAATGTGTGATTATCATAAGTAACGCCACGAGTGATTTCCAAATTATCGATAAATTCACGACTCACCAAGTGAGGAGTGAATTTATCTAGAGAATTTGGAAATCAAGAGTGGCATTTGTTAGGACTATTTAACGAATAAAATTAAGCTGTTTACTCACAAATCATTATTTAAATGTAGTTATTTTAAAATATTTATATATTTAATGTAAACGGCGATGTTTGAAAACAAATGAGAAACGATAGGTACGCTTCTACTGCTTCTTTTGTTTATCACTGCAACCAGATCATACTATTTATTGCCAAAGGAACGCAATATTGTAAGGAGGAGCTTTCTTTAATATGGTAATCATAACACTGATAAATATTTGGTGAAACACGACTCTGATTGGTTGTAAAACAGAAATCATTGAAACGTGATTGGTCATTGACTCCCATTTGGGGCATGAGTTAAATAGTCCCTAATATGACAATGCTTAATCAGAATAGGGAATTAATTTCTCTCGAGCACGTACCAATTTCTCATAATGTAAGAAATAGTAACATATATTATTTACACTCTGTTCTAATGAATTGATGCTGTATTATTAAGTGGGGGGTGGTGGGTGAAATTTCTATTTTATACATTTTTTGAGATAGAGACTTGATGTTTTGTAGAAACATTCACTGCATGATACATAATGATGTATTTCATTCCTGTGAGACATTTATTTCTTTGAGTTATTAAGTATTATATTCAAAAAGATTTGCATATATTATAATTAGTCTCATAGAGTGCGATGGGCAGGACATGTGGCACGTATGGGGAATGAAAGATTATAATGAAGAAAAAGTTAAGTTTGTAATATAGTATAATTAGAAGTAAGACTTCTGACTGTATTTTGTCTTGATTTCACACACAAACAGTTGAAAAATGTAATGAGAAGTTAGACTTCTGACTGTTTTTGTCTTGGTTTCACACAAAAACATTTGAATATATGAGAAGTTAGACTTCTGACTGTGTTTTATCTTAGTTTCGCACACAAACAGTTGAATAATATAATGAGAAGTTAGACTTCTGACTGTCTTTGCCTTGGTTTCACACAAAAACATTTGAATATTTGAGAAGTTAGACTTCTGACTGTGTTTTGTCTTGGTTTCACACACAAACATTTGAATATATAATTAGAAGTTAGATTTCTGACTGTATTTTGTCTTAGTTTAACACACAAACAGTTGAATATATAATGAGAAGTTAGACTTCTGACTGTGTTTTGTCTTGGTTTCACACACAAATATTTGAATAATATAATGGGAAGTTAGACACACAAACAGATATAATTAGAAGTTAGACTTCTGACTGTGTTTTATCTTAGTTTCACACACAAACAGTTGAATAATATAATGAGAAGTTAGACTTCTGACTTTATTTTGTCTTGGTTTCATACAGAAACAATTGAATAATACACAATATCTCTGTTGCAATCTTTGCTTTTAGTGTATTAAAATCTTTGCCTAATAATCACTGCCGTTTTATTGGTTAAGGTAGATTCCTCTGCATTATATTCAAATTCGCGGCATAACACCATGATAATCCGACTTTCATTGTAAAAAATTGCTTACCTCATGATCCAATCGTCATCTGAAGACTGTTCTTCTATTTATTTAGGTAAATTATTATTTTTAAGTATAATAACTTCATTAAAATTATATCTTCATTTTGTACATTTCATAATGTGAGGTGAATGTTAAAAAATAAGCTGACCTTTTTGCGTATCGTTCCAAAAAGGCTAATACAATTACATTTATTTTACAAATTCTCCTTGAAATTCAATTACATTTAAATATTTATTTCATCGTTTAATGCTTCACTTTTAATAAATATAATTTTTTTAATGTCCCTAAAGTCCATAATCCAAATAGGCAAAAGCTTTCTACAAAGAAGTGATGACTTCAGGTAGTTGAATTTATACATTCTTTTGAGTGATTTTTTAAATGTGATAAGATGCCAGTTGGAGAAATTTGTCCATATTGGAAATGCATTTAGATTTACTCCATTTTCATGTGTTTTGTGTGCACTGGTTTTAATCTTGCTATTGGTGTTTGTCTCTTTCTATGTTATTGTCAAAATTGGATTGTTGCTTCAGGTATATTTTATTTATAATAATTTCTGACGAGATGTTTGTTTCCACAGTTCGTATTGCTTCTCTATTAAATTTGCAGTATACCTCACAGCAAATAAGTGATTATCGTTTGGTTTTCTTGGATCACACAGCAAAGGGATCTACACAATGTTTTGCACATGTGATTGGATGCACTCTATCTGTACTTGTGTTCTTTCAGAAAGTATTTTAGATGATGTTACTTTATTATTTTGAAGGAAATTTCATCTTGGATTTCGGGTAATTCCGTAGATGTTGTATGGATCTTGTGCAGCCAGTAAGAAATCTTCTGGTGTTTGGTAGTTTGATTGTTGTATGGATCTTGTGCAGCCAGTAAAAAATCAGAATTTCTTCAGGTGTTTGATAGTTTGATTGTTCAAAGGATTTTGTACAGCCAGTAAAAAATCTTCTGGTGTTTGGTAGTTTGATTGTTGTATGGATCTTGTGCAGCCAGTAAAAAATCTTCTGGTGTTTGGTAGTTTGATTGTTGTATGGATCTTGTACAGCCAGTAAAAAATCAGAGTTTGGTAGTTTGATTATAGTATGGATCTTGTACAACCAGTAAAAAATCAAAATTTCTTCAGGTGTTTGGTAGTTTGATATTTCAAAGAGCAACATGTATTTCAATAAGTTCAGCTACAACATTTGATGCATGGTATTAACTTAATTATTGGTCTCCTTTATAATAAATACTTCGGTGTCAATTTCTCCATTATGAATATAACAACCAATATTCCTCAAATTGTTGTAGAAGTATATACGGAATGGCATATTGTCTTCTGGTATTTCTATATGTTTACATGTACCGCTGCTTCCATGATATATTTTGAAATATGTTTATATTAATTTTCTACAGATACATTCTTTCACCACAACTCAGCAAAGTATTCAAAATTGAAGATATTATTACTTTGTTTGAAAGTATTTTACTTTCGAGTACTGTTCACACGTCCGATCATGTATTCAATAACAAATACAATAAGACCCAACATTAAACCTATAAGCAACAAGTAAAACACTCCTTGAAGATGTGAAAGTTTCAGTGCATCAACGTCATCCCTTGCCTTTTCTCTAAAATTATTTCGCCAAATTGTCTCTTTCATTTCTCTCATCCATTGATTGACTATCCCCGAGCTGTAAAGTCTGTGCTGTATCGTGTTCAATTTGTTGTAGAACATACATCCCAATTTTCTTGTGAATATGGCCGTATATTCTGACAATAACACCTCGTCCAAGGTGACATATTCAGTTTTCATACCCAGTGCTTTGTGTACATTTTCGTACACGTCGTAACTGAATAAAATATCAAAAAATGCTATATTGGTGACTTTCACATTGTACAGACTGTCCCCGGCGTATTTTCTGCATTTATCACGTGTGACATTGAGTTTGGTTCCTGGACCCTCAAATTCTATACACTGTACCATTTCTATATCAGATTCTTGAAGCTGTTTTAAGGTTTTAATTGGTTGATATTCTGTCGGTTTCAAAAGACATCCAAATAATGATGACTGGTACAATGTATAAATTTGCAAACAGTAATATATCCAAAGTACAAAGAAAGTTACAATAACAGATCCTTTGTAATTTTCTTTACATCCCATTCCAAGTTGTGACGCAAAAGAACTGATGAAAACACTAACAAAATCAGTTTCCATTTGTGTATTTCCACATCGATTTGATACAATTGCAAGAAGCCAATGTGTTACAGTTCTCAATACAAATGCCAGTAACACCAAGTACCATGTTGTGGGTGTAAAAATACCGATAATATTCCTCCAACCAGGGATTTGTTGTCCCGAAGGGACGTACCAAGTAAAATCTGCCCTCACATATGGGTAAGTTAGTGTACACTCGTCATTGTCTCCGTAGTTGAAAGCTGGGATTACAATAAACGGTTTTTCATGCGAGAGATTAGCTTTAAAATTCATTACTTCTGATGCAACTCGTATGATATTTGGAAAGAATCCTCCAATGCCTTTATCATGTATGACAACATAAGGCTCAAAACTAGAAGCTGATATATTTACAGAACATTTTTTCATGTCTGTTATTGTTTTATTGGGAAAAAGCTCGCTGTATTGGTATTTCTTTCTTTGCGAAGTCCAAAGTCCTGTAATTTTTAGATGGTTTATTATTCTAGAACAAATATCTTCTTGTTCTTCTGGGAGCCAACCAATAGTGAAGAGATCAAGTATGTACTTGTTTGAACCTTGATCCAAGGTGACTAAAGGTATTATTGCAACAGCATTTTCCAGTTGACCTTGAATGAATGCAGTTTGAAGAAGAGTATATGATAAAGTTAGAACATCTCTTTTTGACTTTGCAGGTTCCAACAAAGCAATCAGTGTTTTTGCTCTAATATTTCTAGAATTATAGTTCATTCTCTGAAACATTCTTTTTAATGTACCCAATATTATAGAAATCTCTTGATCAGGAACAAGTAAGATATTGGATCCTGGTTTTGGACCATTTTCACTAAGATTTTTGAAGTTTTCCATGTAACTTAAAATTGTGTAAGGGATTGTGTTTTTGGAATTCAACCACTGGAAAAATATGTGTTCTTTGTACGATTTCTGGCTTGGAAATATGCTTATAGCTGCTTTTGACCACGTATCTGGCGTTTGTATTGCAATCGGCATATCTTTGTTGAAGTTGTTCCGTGCTATATCCAGAATACAGTGAGTCAAATAGTACATTATTTGATCATGTTTTATAACTTCATTGGCGAAAGTGACATTTCTGAATGAAATTATCGCCATTCCACAAATCAAGCTGTTGATCAGTATGCACCTAAGAAAGAAATTTATATAAATTAATTTCAGAAATAAAATAAAATAAGTTAAAATATACCTTCTTAGGTAAGATCCGCCGTCCTCAACTTATAAAATACGTATTCTTTATGTCTGTAGGCCTTTCAGAACATCCGTTCCATCTTCAACAGGTCTTTCTTCGCTACATTATCTGATATGATGGTTGATGCTACTGGTCAACGGATGTTCTGAAAGGCCTACAGGCATAAAGATGGCATATTTTATAATTTGAGGACGACGGATCTTACCTAAGAAGGTATATTTTAACTCATTTTATTTTATGACTCTCCACCTCAACGGTTTTAACAATGAATTTTATTAGTATTGATTTCAGAAAATTGAACTTTCTCATTTGTAATATAGATATATTCTCAATTCGTGTCCAACTCAGAGTCGGGCCGAAGGATGAGATGAGATGAAGCCCCTTATATAGAGGTCTGTGAATGAACAATGGTGCCGGCCGACTACGCCTGAGGTGCAGATGAATGAAATGAAACGAATTGGATGAGATAAGTATGGAGAAATTGTAGCAGGGAAAACGGGAGAAAACCCCGAGGAAAATCTACCCAAGCTCCGTTTCGTCCACCACAAAACCCACATGGAGTGACCGAGACTCGATCCCGGGACCCCAGCGGTGAGACGCGAGCGTTTAAAGGCTAGCGCCAAGGAACTGTCATCTCATTTGTAATACTCTTGTGATATGGCGCTTGCATGACAGAAGTGGTTAGTCACTCGATCCGCACTTGCACCTGAATCCCGAGTTTGTGTCTCAGTTAATCCATGTGTGGTTCCGGTACGACAACCAATTCCAGGGCATGTTTTCCTTTATGTTTCGCCCGTATTCCCCTGGCAAAAGGTGATTCCATGTCGAGACAGGTCTGATCTTAGTATATATCAGGCCTACAATAATAATAATAATAATAATAATAATAATAATAATACTTTATTTATTCTGGCAGAGTTAAGGCCATAAGGCACTCTCTTCCACTCAACCAGCACAAATACAAATAAATATTTGACAAATATAGATATACACAACACTAATTATAAACAGTTAAAGATACAATAAATGTAGCAATGTAAATTTCATGTACAAACAACATTTTATACGATAATAATAATAATAATAATAATAATAATAATAATATAAATATGATAAATTATACGAGAAACACCAATTAATATATATATATATATATATATATATATATATATATATATATATATACCTTACACTGGGTAATAATGAAGTCGAGGTTAGAGCAAATATAAATTTAGATTTCTTTTAAAAGATGCCAATGTCCGGCAGCTCCTTATTTCTTGTGGTAGGGAATTCCAGTTGCGAGAAGTGAAGATGGTATATGACATGGAGTGATGTGATGTCGTATGTTGCGGTATATTAAGCAAGAGACTATGTTGTGATCTTGTGTTTAAGTTATGGTTTGAGGATAGATACTGGAAACGGGATGATAAATAATTGGGAATCGAGGTATGTAGGATCTTAAATAATGGCTTCATTAGAAAGTTTATTTACTTTGATGGTCTTGAAGAAAGTTTTCGGGCTGTAGGCCGTGGTCTTGAGGCTTGTAGTTCCCCGACGTTTCGCCAGAGACTGCGTCTGGCATCCTCAAGGGTTGGCTTAGAGTTATGGATTTTTTCAATATTATGTCAATACTACACAGAGAGTATAATAACATCAGAATCAGCATCCTTGAAGACATAGAGATTCTAAAAGAAGCAAGGAATGAAGACCGACTCAACAAGAACATTAACTACAGACATAATTCCGTTATACAACCTATATAACACCATCAGTTCCAGTTAAAACGCAGAAGATGAAACATTGTTTTCGAAAGGCCTTCACATTAGAATAACTTGAAGAAGTTTAATAATTTAGTTGAGGACGACTGACTTACCAGGTAAAAATTACATAATTAACATCTCATTACAGCCAAAAAGCAATTGAAATTAAAACAATACAAACTGGAATGTGCTTAAATCATTTAGAAAAACCGTTGCCGATGTGAATTCTGGAGCTGAAACGGGTCAAATAGTCCAATCCCTGACACCTATGACGATGTATTTTTGGATAACTTACCTCATAGTTTCTGATAATGTTAAACAGTTGTAAACTCTGCACTTTGTATCGCTGTTATGAACAACAAATAGTCGCAATATTGTCATTATGGATTATCGAGAAAAATAAAGAATTCCAAAGCTATTTATGCCAATTTATGTAAATACATATAAACGTAAAATTACTATATGAACTATACTTGTGGCTTGTAATTTTTAAAAAAGAGTTCAGAATAATTTATAAGATATTGAATGCACTTATGTTGCACTAGTGCCCAGTTTATCGAGCGGAATATACTGGTTCTAACTTAGTAACTCACTCATTGGATGCATGGGACCCAATGGTTAATAGCCTATGAACCTCTCCATACATCCCTATCATGAGCTAATGTTTTCCAATCATTTCCTGTATAACCTACTTCCCTCAAAACATAGTTAATCTTATTCTCCCACCACATTCTTGGTCTACAAACTGGGCGTTTTCCTTCTGGTTTTCCTACGAGAAGCTTCCATGCACGTATTTCATTCCCCATACGTGCCACATGTTCTGCCCATCGCAGTCTACGAGACTTAACTGTTCTTATTATATCTGGAGTCCATCGCTGTGGTCTCGAGGTAGCGTGTTGCCTTGTCACGCAGCGGGCCCGGGTTCTATCCCCGGTCGGGGCAGTTTTTGTGGGTGAGATTTTTATCGCGGTTTTTCCTCACCTGTAAGTCAAATGTCAGGAAAACTTTAAGGCCCAAACGGTCCCCGAAATCATATGGCCATCATCATCATCCTCATCCTTATCATTATCATCATCATCATCATCCTTCACCGGTGTGCAAAGCAACGGGAAGCTACCACACCTACAATTCCCTAGTAAAACTGGAAGCATAGCATGGAAATGCTATGATTGGAGTGAAGGACTTGCCTGCGGGCAGAATTACTATGGATGGATTATATCTGGCTTCCTATAAAAACCATCTAGTTCATCGTTTTGTAGTCTTCTCCATTCACCTGTCTGTACATCTCTCTTTGGTCTAAATTTTTTCCTAAGAACTTTATTCTCGAATACTTGTAATCTCCTTTCCTCCCTTAAAGTAAGAGTCCATGTTTCGCACCCATATAACTGGTAGAATAATAGTTTTATATATTTTCAGTTTAACGTTTTTTGAAAGGAGTTGGGACATCAAGAGTCTCTGTAATGCATAATAGCACGCATTTCCAGAAGTTTTTATTAAACGAGAGAAGGGATTTCGTTGACATAAGCTATATATTTTTATATTGCATCGATTTAACGATGACCGGAAAAAATTACATGTGGTTTCATTAATTGAAAGTTAATTCGTCACATTTGTTTTTTTTATATAAAAGTTTCACAATATGCAATTAAATCCCTTTTTAATCTCTGGTAATTCCATTATTTCGAATCAAATAACGCTACTGTAAACAGACTGAAAAATATATTAAGTTTTTAATTAACTTATTATAAATAACCAAGTAAACAATTTCCATCAACTGGGTTTTAATTACCAGATTCATTCTGTAGAAACATACTTAATGAATTGTTGACATTCATGAGGGCGCGCGTTTCGCCAGAAACATAAAATGCCTTACAGACTTAATTTTGAAGCTCTCTACATACAACTTGGATTATAATTTATTATACAACTTATGTATAATGGTACTGTACATCAACTATATGTAGACTTCAAAAAAGCATATGATTCAATTAAGAGGGAGAAGTTATATAGTATCCTGCTGGAGTTCGGAATTCCTAAAAAGTTAGTTAGACTTATACGAATGTGTCTAAATGGCTCAACGAGTAGGGTGCGTGTAGGCAAACAGTTTTCAGACACTTTTGAAATCCGGAATGGGTTGAAGCAAGGAGATGCACTATCTCCTCTACTAATTAATTTTGTACTAGAACATGCCATTAAATCTTTAGAGAATGAGGAAGGCTTGCAACTGAATGGTATTAATAAGCTGTTAGTTTATGCTGAGGATGTAGTACTACTGGCCGATAGCGAGGAGATACTAAAGGACAACACGCACACACCATTGAGTAACACTAAGAAATTAGGACTGGAAGTAAATATCAGTAAAACTAAATATATGGCCACACGTAGAAATACATTATATAATGGAAATGGACAGCTAATTACAGATGAGGGAAATTTTGAGGAAGTGGCTGAATTCAAATACCTAGGAACAATAATCACAAATAGGAATGAGACGCACAAAGAAATTAAACATAGGCTCAATTCTGGAAATGCGTGCTGTTATGCACTGCAGAGACTCTTCATGTCCCAACTCCTTTCAAAAAACGTTAAACTGAAAATATATAAAACTATTATTCTACCAGTTATATTGTATGGATGCGAAACATGGACTCTTACTTTAAGGGAGGAAAGGAGATTACAAGTATTTGAGAATAAAGTACTTAGAAAAAATTTTGGACCAAAGAGAGATGAACAGACAGGAGAATGGAGAAGACTACATAACAATGAACTACATGGTCTTTATAGGAAGCCAGATATAATAAGAACAGTTAAGTCTCGTAGACTGCGATGGGCAGGACATGTTGCACGTATGGGGAATGGGAGACTTGCATGGAAGCTTCTTGTAGGAAAGCCAGAGGGAAAACGCCCAGTTGGTAGACCAAGAATGAGGTGGGAGAACAACATTAACTCTGATTTGAGGGAAGTAGATTATACAGGGAATGATTGGAAAGCATTAGCTCAGGATAGGAATGTATGGAGAGCTTATGTCCGCGCGGCCATGAACCTACGGGTTCGATAGTGCCAGTGAGTAAGTAAGTATGTATAATTTTTTCTCACTCTGTATAACATCCTAGGATCACTGTCGTTAGTTTTTCTCACCGTGGTACACTGTATAAGTATGTTTCATTCTCATATGCTTGCTTTATTTATAACTTTATACGCCGGAATTATAAAAGCTTAAAAGAAATACAATCTGTCACGTGAGAACTTAAAACAAAGTAGTAACTAGTTTTATTTATTTAATTTTTCGACTTAGTGTACCGAAAATCAGTAATTGAAATTTAATAAAATGAAAAATATATTGTACCAGCCAACGAAAATACATGCGAATTCAACTACAGAAACTGAAAGAAGAATAACTGATGGAAGAAGAATCGTTGGTTTGTTGAACTCAGTGCTTTGGAATAGAAATGTAATATACAGAACGAAGAAAACCACATTTCAAGTTCTGTTACAAAGCATTTTATTATATGGGTCCGAAACCTGGACAGTAAGTAGAAAACAAGCCAACAAACTGTTAGCAGTAGAAATTGATTTTTGGAGGCGATCGACAAGAATTACAAGAAGGGATAAGGTCAGGAACAGCACAATAAGGGAAATTATGCAATTTGAAAAAAATTTATTAGGAATATAAAATAAAAATGTTTGAAATGGTATGGACACCTCATTAGAATGGCAGAAGAGAGAATACCAAAGAAGATCCTTAATTGGAAAGCTAATGGAAGAAGTGGAAGAGGCAGACCTAGACATGGTTGGATGGAGTGAGGAGAAGTACGGAAGCTAGAGATTTGTGGGAAGAAGATGCTTTAGACAAGAACCTCTGGCGATAAATCACTTTGACCACTGTATTGTTGGATATTCCTAATAAATAAATAAATAAATAAATATATTGTCAAAAAATAAGCAGAATCTGACCATTACGTAGGTAGTTTATCTGAAAACCGCAATTTAAGAAGCGGCCGCCATCTTTCTTTTTCCGCAACGTAATTGGACAAATACGATTTCATTAATGAAAAAAAAATTGGTGATTATATATCAAGATGAATGTAACATGATCATCGAATGGAGGATCACAGGATACCCAAGCAGCTATTAAGCTATGAACCTGCAGGAAGAAGAAGACCAGGACGTCCATTATAAGGACTTTTCAGTAGTGTTTCTATTGAGGCCTAAATTCGTAAATGTATTAGAATATGATATATATATATATATATATTATAATTAACTTTTTTGACATTGAGCAATGCAAGCTTAATATGACATAAGAAAAATAAATGCCTGAAGAGGATTTTGACCCGGACCTCTGGGTTGGTACCCCAGCGTGCTATCCATTACACCACCAGACAAATCCAATTCAAATACTTATCTTTCGTTCAAATCCCGTTCAGGCATTTATTATTTTTGTATCATGTCATATTAAGCTTGCATTTCTCAATGTCAAAAAAAAAAAATTAATTATAACATCGATAAAGCATCACTGCTATAAAGTAAAAATATTCTCTTTAATTGCTTACTTGTTATAGTCAGCTACTAGATGGCAGTGAAGACCGAGTTCTCGCGACATCTAGTAATAATGGGGAATATATATATATATATATATATATATATATATATATATAAGAAAGATAAGTGTTTGAATTGGAATTGCCAGGTAGTGTAATGGATAGCATGCTGGGGTACCCAGAGGTCCGGGTTCAAATCCCGTTCAGACATTTATTTTTCTTATCATGACATATATGTATGTATGTGTGTGTGTGTGTGTGTGGGTGGGTGGGTGTGTTATGTTGTAGATTTTCGCGGATATAACTATGCTTAAGAAAGTTTTCTTGGGTTTCCGCCAGAGGCCAGAGGGCGACTTTGAAGCCATGTCGCGGTAAACCCAAGAAAACTTTCATATGTGGATATTCCGTAAACCGGAGCATAAATTTGTCTTTCCGAGGAATTCCCATAATTTATCCAGTTTCTCCGTGACGGGTGTTTTTTGTAGGAACAAAAGAAAATAACGCTAATTATAATGACATGGTTGATATGTTTTTGAAACAGGGTGTGCTTAATTAGGAGTAAAGATGTTAGGAGGAAGAGGAGATGGAAGGAGGTGTTTATATTGTGAGGCGTTAATTAAATGAAGAATTCGTATCTTGATTTCTTGGCAGATGCTTTTAATAAAGACATTGTTAATTAATGGACACAAACCAGTGTCTTCAGATCGCAAAGGGAGAGTAAACGAACCTTATTCATTTCTCCAGTAACAACGTACATCTCCTCCATTGCGTTACACTTCAATAAATCTCTTTAGCGAATTTCTAAGAAACTTTTTGCGCGATAGTGCATTTACTCGTACTTACAGCAATGGCGACCATGATTGAAAGTTCAACTTCCTACATTTCGGGGTTGCCAACCTAAATAACTATACTGTAATATTACATATTACTTACTTACTTACTCACTGGCACTATCGAACCCGTAGGTTCATGGCCGCACGGACATAAGCTCTCCATACATCCCTATCCTGAGCTAATGCTTTCCAATCATTCCCTGTATAATCTACTTCCCTCAAATCATATTTAATGTTGTTCTCCCACCTCATTCTTGGTCTACCAACTGGGCGTTTTCCTGCTGGCTTTCGTATAAGAAGTTTTCATGCACGTCTTTCATCCCCCATACGCGCAACATGTCCTGCCTATCGTAGTCTACGAGACTTAACTGTTCTTATTATATCTGGCTTCCTATAAAGACCATGTAGTTCATTGTTATGTAGTCTTCTCCATTCACAATATTACATATTACTTGGACATGTTACTGAGTAATCTGACAACTGATCTATCTGACAGACTACAGCGTGCTCATAATGCGTGCATTCGATTTATCTTCAATCTCCGTCGTTATGACCACGTGTCTCCTTCATTTCAGGCCTTATCATGGCTACGCCTAAATGACAGAAGAACTTTACATTCACATACCTTACTATTCCAAATTCTGCGCACATATTTACCAACTTATTTAACAACACGTTTTCAAAATTTATCGGCTCATCACAATTTAGGAACAAGATCACAAGACTCTTCTTTACTTTTGATACCATAACACAGGACCTGTCTGTACTCTGAATCTTACACAATATCTATGGCTAGAGCATGGAACTCACTTCCCAGTCATGTCAGGGACTGTCAATCGCTATCATTATTTAAATACAAATTAACTGATATCTTAAGTTCGACACAATGACAACATTAACTGCATAACAACTATATAGAGCGCACCATTAATAATCATCTAGGAAGCTACTTACTTTATTTTATATCATTTTAATTTTATTATATTCTATGTTTTTGTTAGTATTAGCTAGTATTAGATCACATCATCATTGTATTTTGTTTAGTCTGTATTTTAATAATATCTTAAAATTGTAATATGTACGTAATTTTTGTATAATTTTACTATTCGCTGGTTGAGTGGAAGAGAAGGCCTTATGACCTTAACTCTGCCAGCTAAAATAAAACATTATTATTATTATTATTATTATTATTATTATTATTATTATTATTACAAACCACGTGTGGGAAGTCACACATACACATATACAGACATTAACACACATACACAAACAAACAAATCACTCTTTATTTTAATTTTATGTAACAACTACACACTACAAATACCCGAAATGTATATTTGTTACGTATTCCAATAAAGATAAGATATAGATAGGAACATAGAGCAGACCCGGGGAGAAGGACATTATGCCTGAGGTAACCCGGGAGTGGTGGCGGGGCTCTAAATAAAAATAAAAAACGTGAAATTAAGAAAAGAAACAAAAATTAAATTTTATAAAGTAATGGCTGTTCCTGTATTGATGTATGGATCAGAATGTTGGACGATCACTAAAAGACAAGAACAAAGATTGTAACCAGCTGAGATGAGATTTTTAAGAAACATAGCAGGATATAGTAATCAAATATTCTAAATAGCTTGTTCATAGAGTTTTAGTTGGTATTTATTTATGAGTTAAGATAGCAAAACAAGCTATTCTGCTGTCTTCATACATTTTAATTAGGTTGGAAAGGCAAATCCTGGGGTAATGGTATGTAAACTGGGTGATTTCTGTAGCAAGCAGCGTTTTAATGGACTTGGCTGCAGGTAGAATTTGTCTTCCTGTTGAATTTCGTGTAGTCTAGGTAGAGAAGATATATTCAATCTCCTGCTTCAAGTAAATGTGTTGTGCAGCCTGGCCACAAGATCGTTTTTTTCTCTCTCTCCTTCTTTTGTTATACCTTGGCATGTCTTTCAGCGATATCTCCAGCGCCTTCCACATTTTTGTTGATGTTCCCTACAAGAAACCTTCATATCACGTAACTACATGGTGTATCGAAATCACCAGAGCAAAGTTATTCATAAGATAAAAGTTAAAAATTGCTAAATATCTTTAAACTCTTGGATAGAATAAAATAATCTAGAAAAAACTGGAAAGAACATGTTCAAAGAATGGAAGATGATAGCATTTCCAAAATTATACTTAAATACAAACCAAAAGGACGTAGGAATGTTTGTAGACCGAAGAAGAGATGGATCCAACTTTTTAATGAGAATCTATGAGGCCGGAACAAGCCACATGGGCTTATCCGTGATTGTTGATGATGATGAAGTTAAAAATTAAATTGTACCTGTTGGCAGGTGCCGTCGTCCTCAACTTTGTTAAAATGGTGTATATAAAATTAACTGTAGCGCTTTCGGAAGTTATCTTCCATCTTCTGCAGATTGAGCTTCTGCTACTTGTTGTTGTTGTGTACGATGACGAGATTGGAAACTGCATTTTTTACTTCTTCTTCTTAAACTTAATTTGTAGGATTTTCATCCTGTTTATTTCCAAAATCACTCCTCGGAAGAAGACGTATGTGATGTGTATTCACTGTCTATCCATCTCTTGGCTGGTCTTCCTCTTGTTCTTCTCCCGTTCATTGGTCTATCTTATTTATCTCTTTTTTGCAAGTCGGTTTTCTTCCATTCTTTCTATATGACCCTTCTAATATTTTCGTCTATCTATAATACATTTGGTTATGTCTTGAATATGACATTTGTCCCTAATTTCTGTGTTGTGTATTTTATCAAATAATGTTTTCCCCTGAATAGTTCTTAAGATTTTCCGCCATAGCCTGTCCCAAATCAGGTTGAAAAAGGGTGAGGGGGAGGAGTAACACCTTGGTTCAGCTTGCCCAGCTGACAGTACCTTGTGAGGGCCCCTTGCCAGGGTTACGGTGAAGACCTCAACAGCAGATACAGCGGAGGAGTCCTTCGGTACGGTGTACCTGCCGAAGAGGCAACTCTACATCTACTGCCTTGTAGATTGACAAACGGGCGGATGGGGTTCGTTAGTCCTGCAAGACAACCCATCTAGGAGAGACAACTCCAGGCTGAGCTCTGGAGCTGGGTGAAGGCAATCGACCTAGGGAGGAAACCCCGAATAATAAACCCGCCATGAAAACAGGCTGCAACCCACTTCAAGGTGTATCTTATACATTGCTCGCAGTTCCTAGGATTTTTAAACTTCAACTTTCTTAATTCTATGCCCTTAAATTTCAATTTCATCATTACCCTCTGCCATGTATTCCCTTTTATTTAAATGTATTATGGACTTAGTCACTTTCTTAAAATAGTAACTATAAGTTTAATTAAATTTATTTTTATTGACTATTTAACTCGTGCCCCAAATGGGAGTCAATGACCAATCACATTTCAGTGATATTTGATTTACAACCAATCACAGTCTTTTTTGCCTAGAATTTACCAACTAAAGTTTATCATAAAAAATAAATCACCTCCTTTTTAACATTCTGACAGGTCATAGCATTATTTTGCAATCACTGACTCTCTAAAAAATACGGCTACCAGATTGTATATATAGTGCATGAATGTCAACACATAGCGCATGCGGAAGTTAATATAAAAACCTTTGCAGCAATTGATTATAACACCAAAAAAAAACACTGTTTGCACTTTCTTAAATGTATTTTTTCCCAGGTAGTAACATTCCACAAAATATAATTGCCACATTTACATCATACGACATCAGAAATGAATTAATATACAGTTTGATGTGTTTCATTTTTTCTCCACTAGAGAGCATTCTTACAATATTGCGTTCCTTTGGCAATAAATAGTATGATCTGGTTGCAGTGATAAACAAGAAACCAATACAGCGTACCAATCGTTTCTCATTTGTTTCCAAACATCACCGTTTACATTAAATATATAAATATTTTAAAATAACTATTTTTAAATAATGATTTGTGAGTAAACAGCTGAATTTTATTCGTTAAATAGTCGTAACAAGTGCCACTCTTGATTTCCAAATTCTGTGGATAATTTGGAAATCACTGGTCGCATTACTTGCGATAATTCTAGCTAAATGAAATTTCGTTTAACGATACATCATAATAAGACAATACTTGAGAAATTATTTTCTCATGGACGTACTGTGTCTTCTTTTGTTCGCTAGCAAGCGGTTATGAGCGGTTATTATGAATATTAAAACGACAAAAGACGATCTAACAAGAAAAAAAAAGATGGGAGGAAAAACACAATGGAGGAATAAATTTGTGTAACGAAGAATTGCATTATCATGGTTGTCGTTTCCATGGCAACGCAACGTTGAGTTTAATTTGAACATCGCTCATCTTGATAATGGAGCTGGGACCGACAAATGAAGGTATCAATTTATATAGAAGAAGCGAGTTCAAAGAAAAATCTTTCTTATCGACTGAACTTTCGCGGAAATAGTTTCAAAAATATCAGACGCTCGTCTTTCTAAAATAAAAGGCGCAGAGTTTTACAAGGAATCATATGTCATCTATTTTTATGAATTAGTTATTTATTTTGTAAAGGCTCTAACATCTAATGTCATATAGCGTCTAGTATACGCCGTGTCCCATTGAAACCTCCCACATTTAATTAATCATAACTCTCAAAGTATGCGGAATTATGGAATGAGGTTGGTATTAAAAGAAAGACAAACTCAAAGAATTTTTGTTTTCATTGTTGCAGTTAATTCATCTGTCGCATGTTTGCACAATAATGACGTAAAACAAAATGGCGACTCCTCAGTAACGGGCACAAACTGTTTTCTGGTATGTAAAAGACCGTGTGTTTGCGACTCCAGTACAAAATCTTCATGATTTACGAACCCGTATCCTTGACACAATTGCAACAGTACCAATAGACATGTTGGACAGAACGTGGCACGAAATCGAATACAGACTTGATATTGTTCGTGCTACTAATGGTGCACATATAGAGGTGTTTTAGTGTGTGGAAATGAAAATTCTTTGAGTTTCTGTTTCGTTTAATACCAACCTCATTTCATAATTCCGCATATTTTGTTAGTTATGATTAATTAAAATGTGGGAGGTTTGAATGAGACACCCTGTATTTACATGTAATTACTTAAAATTATTCTGTTTATATTGTTTTGTGCGATAGTGCGTTTCGTCGTACTTACAGCAATGACGACCATTATTGAAAGTTCAACTTCCTACATTTCGGGGTTGCCAACCTAAATAACTATACTGTAATATTACATTTACACACACGTGCGGGAAGTAAAAACCACTGCCCTCTATGTAGGCTATATTACGTACAATGTATATACAGAAAATATCCAAAAGGTAGTGTTAATATACATTATACGAAACAAATCACTGCATTTTAAATGAACTGAACTTTATTTTAAACAATATAAAACAATAAATACGTATTATTTTTTTCTTGTAGATAGCTCTAGTTTTTCTAGATGTGTTGGAGATGAATTTTTTGTTGACCACTATAATTTTATCAAATGCTTGTTGAAAATTAAAATTATTTTTCATTTTTTAGTTCGGTTTTCTAATAAAGTGTGCTATTTTAGTTTTGTAACTATTATTTATTATGTATTAGATTTTATGTTCCGTAATCTTACTTTTGGTACCTAAAATTCCGAGTTATTGGAATCAGCTTAAAATAGTACTTTCAAAAGTTATTTTACAGTTTTAAAAGTTACTTAAGTGCCGAAATCTTCATTTAAGAGATTAAAATCAGAGATTTAGGAAATACTTGTTACTTTTAAAACCTGTTTCTCATTATAATAATAATATATTTGCGCACAATCGTGCAAAATTAATTAATTGGCGCATTGCGCTAATGACATTGTCACTTTGGAACACAATTCCAGATGACATCTTGTACACTTTAGTCCGCACAGTTTACATCTGCAGCTGTCTTCGATTTGATGGTAAGTGACATTCACACACACTTTGTGGACTGCATCTGGTGCCTTAGTTCCACACCAGCTCCTATCTATCATGACAGGCAGGTGTACCGTAGAATTCTTCAGGAATGGCATCCCGCTTCTGTCTTCTCTCTTGCGTCTGTTGTTCGTAAGCTTTAGTGGATGGCAGGTAGTAGCGCATTCTGAGGTCTTCCAGGATGAACTGTTATCTTGCTATAGTGTAAAAGTTGTAAGTTGGCATGATTTCTGCTATCCTTGTCTAGATAACTGTTCTTCCACCCTTCGCTAGACGTCTGAGTGACATGTGTACTATAATGGGCTACCCTTGTAAAATTACTTAGGAATGCTAGAAAAACTCCACCCCCACTTTCGCCCAGTCACTTTTGTTCACGTAATTTTTGTCAGTGGCGAGTGTTTCAGAGTTCGTTTGTAGTTTGTGAGATATTATATTACTGTAAAATTAGTCTTTAGAAGAAGGGAATGCCACCACTGATCTATGTTCACTGCAGGGAGTGTCTGCCCTACCGCTGTCACCGTGAAGAGATATGTGTATGAGTGAGAAAGAAGATGGTGAGTACTCTCTTTCTCTTTCTAAAATATTCTAGATACTTTAGCCCTCACGGACTATATAGTACACAGACCAGTCTCGAGGGAGTGAATTTAGAGACTGCTAGAATTTTCTTTAAATAGGAGGCCTTGACGCTTTTCCAGATTTTTAAGTCATTTATCTTCAAATGTTTCCATCTCATTATAAATATTCATTTTAGATGCTGAAATCTACATATGCCTATTTACAGCCTAAAACTGTAAATCTTTGAATTAGCTTGTAAAAGACGTTAAGTTCCGCGTGTAAGGCTGTAAACGTTTCAGAGAATGAATTAATGAATTTCATGTTAGTTTGCAGTTATTGTACAGTAAAGTAAATGAAAAAGTTAAACGGATATCGTGTAACAGTAAGAGTGTTTAGAAACGAAATTGAATTTTGTAATCCTAAACTCCACCTACACAAGCTTGTGAAACAAGTTTTTTAATTCAATTTCATTCAAACTTGCTTTAAATTCTGTGCGCATAGTTTTTAAAGCATCATCGCATTTTACTATTCCGTCCGTGTAATATCGTTTAAGTGCTTACTCTCTGCTGGCCAATCACAGGCGACATTTAGTTAACAACTCGTTACTGAATACGCGTAAAATCCACCCATGTAGTTTTTATGCTAACTAGTTGGGTATTAAAACAATTCAGCTGGAATTAAATCCATTTTATGACACAAATATGAGTATGCGAGCGATATACAGGGTGTAAACTTAAAGTTTATGTTCAAAACTCAGATATACAGAAGTCTTTAGCACCGAAACTGCAGTGAGTAAAAAAAAATACAGTTCAATATCTCTTTTTTTTTCCCCCACCGCTGTGGTCTCGAGGTAGCGTGCTGCCTTGCCACGCAGCGGGCTCGGGTTCGAGTTCGATCCCCGGTCGGGGCAGTTTTTCTGGGTGAGGTTTTTATCGGGGTTTTTCCTCACCTATAAGACAAATGTCAGGAAAACGTTAAGGCCCAAACGGTCCCCGAAATCATATGGCCATCATCATCATCATCATCCTTATTATTATCATCATCATCATCATCATTATCCTTCACCGATGTGGAAAGCAACAGGAAGCTACCACACCTACAATTCCCTAGTAAAGCTGCAAGCATAGCATGAATTACTATGATGAGTATATATATGTACAGAGTGTATAAAAAAGGATGGCGCAAACTTACATGGTTCAAAGTACACGATAATAGAAGCAACAATGTCCCAGTAAACATGGGTCCGCAAACGAGCCGTTTACGAGATAATTACGAAAAATTCTGCCCGAAGGCAGGTCCTTCACTGCAATCTTTGCATTTTCATGCTATGCTTGCAGCTTTATTAAGGAATTGTAGGTGTGGTAGCTTCCCGTTGCTTTCCACATCGGTGAAGGATGATGATGATAATGATAAGGATGATGATGATGATGATGGCCATATGATTTCGGGGACCGTTTGGGCCTTAAAGTTTTCCTGACATTTGCTTTACAGGTGAGAAAAACCCCGATAAAAACCTCACCCAGAAAAACTGCCCCGACCGGGGATCGAACCCGGGCCCGCTGCGTGACAAGGCAGCACGATATATATAAAGACTTAGAAGAAGAAAGGAAAGTGATGTCAACAATCAACATTGCCCTCTTCGAAACTTTAAAACATATTGTATTCATATACTTAGAGAGTGATGGAATCATAATGTTTATATGCATGTTTTTCACTACAAAGGGTGATTTTTAAGGTGAAGGGGTTGAGTATTAGAACTGTCTTACAGCCTAAAACCTTCCAGGGAAACTCCTGAACATTTTGAAAAAATCACCATCAGAATCGGATAAACGGTATGGCAGCGCATAAAATGTGAACGAACAAACATTGACATTTATATATCGGATTTAACGAATCAAATGTACGTACATTCTAGAAAAATAATATTTTTAGTGAAAATAAAACTACCAAGGCTTTGATTGACGAAAGAAAATTATTTAAAAGACACAAATAAATGGAACAAGCCGTACAAATATATCAAGTGTGGAGCAATTCCTCAAATTCAAGGAGCGGGCAGTGGCTACTGTAAAAGACGTAAAATACAAACAGATGAAAACATGCATTATAATTTTTATAATCTGTGCACTCTATTAGGAAACAAAAAATATGAAATGTGAACAGATGTTGTAATCTTGTGAACCATTGATAAAATTGTGGTGAGAAGATAACTGCCTATGTATGGACTCCGGGTAACTAGGAGTGAAAAATACAACATTTTGAAAATAAGTGACAGATAATCCAATTTATACCTGTTTCTAAAGAAAGAAAATAATGCTTGAGTTGACTCACCCATGTCGAGTTGTCTGGGCATTGGTCGGATGTCCAGTCTGTGCGGGATTCTAGTTTCTCTGGAAACTTCAGACTCTCGCTTGAATTCTCTAGAAAAGAAATCTTGCTGGTCCAGTTGGTTTCTAGGTAACACTGCACCTTGATTTCCTTGCGCTTGTGCTGAAGTATCTTGTCTTCCAAAGCCTCCTTCAACAATGTTCCGTACGCCATTTCCACACATTGCTTCTGACCGTTCTTTTGTTTCGCCAAGATTATTATCACGAGGGACATTAAAGTTGTTTTTAAAAGCACGATCAATGGAACTGTGAGACATTTCACTGTCTGGAAACACATTTTGGATGGTTTTGCTGTTTGATTTTGTTTGTTGTTGTGGAGTTGGTTCTTTAGAGAAGAAATTCTCGTCCATGTACAGTGGAAAACATTCGCCAGTGAGTATTTCTTGCACAACGTGTTGCGTATTTCTGTTACCCGAAAGAATTTCTTGAACAATGTTCTGAGAAGCAAGGCCTTCTTGTACTGGTCCACCACGTTTAATGTTACATGGATTTTCAGCGCCAGGGAACACATCGTGTTCCTCTGGTGACATTTCCTGGGCTTCTGTGAATAGCTGTTGTTCGTCACTGCTTTCTGAAAATAAGTCTCCATGACGACTGACTCCTGGGATCATGTCCTTACGGTGACATCAAAGTTTCAAAATATTGCAATGTCTACACATATTTATAATAATTATTTTTTCATCAACCATTCGTATAAATTTATTCACAATTATATTATTTATACTATACTTTATTAATTATCAGATTAAATTTTATATATTTCTTTATATCCAACCTTGATTAAATTTCAGTTTTCTGAAATCTAAATTGATCCAAATATTTATAGCAGTTTAAAAAAATTAAAAACAAAAACAGGGAAACAGTAATAATTAATGAAACACTAAAAAAATTTTAATTATATATTTTATATGAATATAAATAATGAGTCAAAATTTTAATTTATTTGACAAGTTATAATATTTTAATACATGTCATGAGATAACAAAATAAAATAAATTAATTAATTAATTAATACAGAGATTGAATCGTAAATGTACTTGGGTATTAAATATTTTATGGTATATATTGGGTATTTTTAGTTTTTGAAAATGTTAGATCTATTTTTATAAATAAAAGAGTTTGATGCAATTAATAACTATGAAAATTACCAGTAATCATTAATTTTATTGCACTAGCAATTTTAAAATAATTTCGAATATTATATTTGTAAAACTTATGAAACATTTGCACATTTGGTATGTTCTTAGGTTATTTAATCTGAATTGATATGGGATATGAAAAATATTTTCACCGAATTATCTATTCTGTGGCAAGATTTTTTTATGATGCGGGGAATGTTCTATTTGCTGTGAAACACAGAAACACGTGAGCGATTGTTTAAACATTCAATTCGCATGAAACACGCGCCATTTGTCAAAGGTTTTTTGCAAATCCGTTCGTTTCCAACGTTTTTACTTTCACGAACTCGTTCCTCTCTCGCTGGTTTACGTCAAAACTGAATGCTCATCCATCAATGTTGACAAATCGTACAGCTTTTCACAAAAACGAATCCACAACACATTTTTACACTAAAAATTTAAATTTATTTTTCTGCTCCAAAATATTAAGCATGTAACTTGGCTGTGATTAATTGACGTTCTTTCGGCATGCTCTAAGATATTTATTTTTCTTTCTTAACTTTTTCAATTTTAATGTAAAATTTCTGGTGGTTATAGAATCCCATATAAATTCCAAATATATTTTTTTTAACGAAATATCACTGCATTTCACTTCAATTATATTTAACACTCGCACCACACTGTCATTACTCCTCATCCGAATGAAATGTGTATAAAATATTTATTTTGATATTAAATTGATGTTTTTCTTGCAAAACATTCTACTGATCACGAGATAACAATAGAATAGTTATATCACATCACAAATACAAACATGTTTAGTTGTGTGGAATAAAATTTGACTTTTTTTTTGTTTATACAGTAAATAAATATAGAAATTTCTCTTGAAATATTACACAATAATAAATAACTCGAAGCTATGTATCGTTTCCAAACAATGCTAGTTTTTAATATCACACAAAATAAAAACACAATATTCTGGTTTCAACAATGCATTTAATATTAAGAATTTTAATTATTGCATTTTTATAAACAATAACAATGTTCTCTTTTTTTACAGATGAGCAACGTTTGCGTAATTTAATTTATCGCTGCGACTGGAACGAACCGTCGTGATGCCTGGAATCTCTTCCAGGAGATGACTGGCCGACACACGCGTTCGACGCCTTCTCAACGTCTGCTTTCTAACCACATGCGCATGTGTCATGCAGAATACACGAGGAGCAAAAGGTGAACAAACTATTATAATATATTTTTGAAATAAATGTAATGATATTATTTAACATCTCAGAATGTATTCGCCTTTCTCATTTCTAATACGATGGACTGTAATTGAATTGAAATGTTTTAGAACAAATTCCTGTGTGATACAAGCAACATTCATATTTCTTACTTGTACCCGGAAGAAATATGCATACAAATGTCTTGTGACCCTTCAATAACAATAATACTAGAATCAGCTGAATATTTTTATATATTCACGATTTTTTCAGCTAAAGCTGCCCTAGATTTGGTTTCATTTTACATTATTATTATGAAATTGCACATTGCTAAAAACGCCATTATAGGAAGTTCGGGTAATGTGCACCCTTCGGTTTGAGTGGACCCTGTTAATATCTTCGGCTGTTGTAGGGTTCAGGTCGCAAAAAATTTTCAATTTAATATCTTATTCCACTGATGCACTAAACACTTTTAAACACGTTTAAAACATTTTGCAACACTTTTAAACACATTTTAAACATCTTCCAAAGTTGCAACGATCTTTTTTTATATTTATATATTTACGTAAAACATGGTCGTGCTACATTGCTTACTTGCTACTCTCTGCTATTTTCCCTCCTCTTCCTATGTTGTTCCAGCGTTGCCACCATCAACAACCCAAAATACTCCAGATGTTGCCAACCATTTCCACGTTCCCTGGATTTCAGCTACGTTAGAGTAATTGATTTGTGTTACAGTAATTGATTTAGGTTTGGTTAGCTTTTAGGTTCCTTGCTTTTTAAATGTGATTTGATACGTAAAATAAATTACCTCTTCATATCTGTTATTCTATGAAAAATTGAAAATGTCGGACGGTTACCACGTAAAAACATATTTCCACTAATTACAATTACGTACATAAGAGAAAAATTTGCGTCTAGATCGTAACTCGCCTTGGTAGCTCAGTTGGTAGAGCACTTGGCCCGGAAAGCCAAGGGTCCCGGGTTCGAGTCCCGGTCTAGGCGAAAATTTTTCTCTTCAAATATAATTTATCCTTCTATGAGAAGTGTTAAATTAATAATAAAATCGTCAATAGAAGCCCTACTGGCTATAAAGTAGTGTTAAATTCCCAATAAATGTCTTTTTAACTAAGAAGCCGCCATTTGCAAAGATAGAAGCTATGGTTTCAAGCATTTGGCGCGAGGGAATTACAATTTCGTACATAAGAGAAAAATTTGCGTCTAGATCGCAACTCGCCTTGGTAGCTCAGTTGGTAGAGCACTTGGCCCGGAAAGCCAAGGGTCCCGGGTTCGAGTCCCGGTCTAGGCGAAAATGTTTCTCTTCAAATATAATATTTACACTAGTTCATTTCGTGTTAATTATACATTTTTAGACGAGTTCTGGGAATTTTGTGTCAATGTTGGTCATACTGATTTCACATACATATACCGCCAACTGCTGGAGATAATTGGAGCACTAGCGCATGCGCACTGCGATTCTACAGAACTTAGAAGAATTTTCTTGCGACCCGAAGTGTAGCATATCCATATCTTCTTTAATTGGTGCTGCCCTCGAACAGAAAATATTTTAACTTTTTCTCCTCATCAATTTTGAAGTGCACAAAACCAATTAATTTTATTCTTTGAGCGAAGAAGAATTTATTTGTAACATTTATAAAAACGACATTTTAAAAGTTTTACAAGCTAAGATTCGATTCTTAACATCTGCTATTGAATATTATACATATTGAAAAACTCCTAAATACATTATATTATCTAGATGCTGTTTTAATACGTATACTGATGGATTTGGCTTGATATTATGTGACGTGGTGGCTGTATACAACAATTGAACATAACAAAGTAATTCGGTTAATGTGGACCCTCCACGAGACTGTTAAAGTGGGCCCGGGTCCATTTTACATGAATACGTATATTTATCAATGATGATACTATCTCTAAAACCATTCATTTCATTAATTTTATTACATTGTTTAGCGAGGAGATACTAAAGGACAACACGCACACACTATTGAGTAAAACTAAGAAATTGGAGCTGGAAGTAAATATCAATAGTACTAAATATATGGTCACACGCCGTAGCGTAGTGGTTAAGGCACTGAGCTACAAGCCGGAGGGTCGAGGGTTCAAGTCCCGTTGGGGTCAGGATTTTTAAACTGACTCAAACCCTCTGGCGGCACTATGGCCCTGGGGTCGACTCAGCCTCTAACGGAAATGAGTACCAGACGCTTGTTCTGGGGTAAAGGCGGCCGTCACGCAGGGTTGACAACCCGGCTGACATAAAGTGCTGATTGTCTAGAAAAAGTGGGAGCCTTAACCTCCTACTCCCCCAAGGGCCTCCGGGCCTGTTGTGGGATCACTTTACATATAAATAAATTATATAATGGAAATGGACAGTTAATGAAAAATGAGGGAAATTTTGAGGAAGTGGCTGAATTTAAATATTTAGGAACAATAATCACAAATAGGAATGAAATGCACAAAGAAATTAAACATAGACTCAATTCCGGAAATGTGTGCTATTATGCATTGCAGAGACTCTTGATGTCCCAACTCCTTTCAAAAACGTTGAACTGAAAATATATAAAACTATTATTCAACCAGTTATATTATATGGGTGCGAAACATGGACTCTTACTTTAAGGGAGGAAAGGAGATTACGAGTATTTGGGAATAAAGTTCTTAGGAAAAATTTTGGACCAAAGAGAGATGAACAGACAGGTGAATGGAGAAGACTGCTAAACAGTGAACTACATGGTCTTTATAGGAATCCAGATATAATAAGAACAGTTAAGTCTCGTAGACCGCGATGGGCAGGACATGTGGCAGGTATGTGGAATGAAAGACGTACATGGAAGCATCTTGTAGGAAAACCAGAGGGAGAACGCCCAGTTGGTAGACCAAGAATGAGGTGGGAGAATAATTATCTATGATTTGAGGGAAGTAGATTATACAGGAGATGATTGGAAAACTATAGTTCAGGATAGGGATGTATAGAGAGCTTATATCCGCGCGGCCATGAACCTACGGGTTCGATAGAGCTAGTGAGTTGAGTTATCCTTGTAATTTTACTAAACCCAAAGAACCGTCGGTCTCTGCAGATGAATGACGTGTGAATGTTATATTAAACAATTTTTCAAGACATTAAATAAATATCAACGCTTTAAAATAGTTTAAAACCTAGGGTGGGCCCTGGAGTCCACTTTACCCGAATATGGAGGTTAAAGTGGCCCATTCTCGTAATGTAAAAAAGTTTATAAATTTATGAAGATGTTTCCATATTTGAATAAAATAACAATGCTATTTCATAGTTACAACACTAATGATAATCATTGTAATTAAACACAATTCAAATCCCTTAATTAAAAGAAGAAAAACAACTTCAGAATAGGGTTCCACATCACCCGAAGTTCTTTTAATCATTATATTCCTCACAAATCATGCATAAACATATAGCGTGTTTCTTTATTTTACTTATTACAAATCGTGGATGCAAGAAATAAGAACAGGAATGGGAACAAGAGAACTGGAGGACATGGAGCGGATGGATAAAGACGAATGGAGAAGAAAAATAAAACTTTAGGCCCGGAAATAAGTATAACTAACTCAAATCACTGGCACTATCGAACCCGTAGGTTCATAGCAGCGCGGATATAAGCTCTCCATACATCCCTATCCTGAGCTAATGCTTTCCAATTATTCCCTGTATAATCTACTTCCCTCAAATCATAGTTAATGCTATTCTCCCAACTCATTCTTGATCTAGCAACTGGGCGTTTTCCCTCTGGTTTTCCTACAAGAAGCTTCAATGCAAGTCTTTCATTCCCCATACGTGCAACATGTCCTGCCCATCGCAGTCTACGAGACTTAACTGATCTTATTATATCTGGCTTCCTATAAGGACCATGTAGTTCACTGTTATGCAGTCTTCTCCATTCACCTATCTGTTCATCTCTCTTTGATACAAACATTTTCATTAAATTTTATTCTCAAATACTCATAATATCCTTTCCTACCTTAAAGTAAGAGTCCATGTTTCACATCCATATAATATAACTGGTAGAATAATAGTTTTATATATTTTCAGTTTAACGTTTTTTTAAAGGAGTTGGGATATCAAGAGTCTCTGCAATGCATAATAGCACGCATTTCCAGAATTGAGCCTATGTTTAATTTCTTTGTACATCTCATTCCTGTTTGTGATTATTGTTCCTAGGTATTTGAATTCAGCCACTTCCTCAAAATTTTCCTCATTTGTCCATTTCCATTATGTAATGTATTTCTATGTGTGGCCATATATTTAGTTTTATTGATGTTTACTTCAGTCCCTTGATATGAGTATTGTATACATAAATGTTACTAGAATTAATGTTTTAGAGAGAGAATTCAAATGCAAGAGTTTGAAGCGGTTTGAACCAGTTTATTGTTTTTGAACTCCAGACGAGAATCAAGTTGGATGTATTTCATTGAATTAAACAAGAGATCAAATTCAACTGGCAAAGTCCTTGTTTAATTATATTGAACTGCACGCGTAACTGTGGTTCAGTCTGGTTAAATGGAAAATAAATAATTATATCACATGAATATAATCTATGACAATTCAATTCAACAATGCAATCAGAAACATTGAAAATGCTAGTGACAGCATCTGCCATGAATCACGCTGTCCGACATATTACGCGTGTTGCTATTACGGTCAACAGATGGCGCCCCATAGGCGTAAAATATTTATTATAGCATGTGCTGCTTTTGTGTCCCAACAGCTGTCGTTGTTTTTTTCATTTTTCAAAAATGCATGTTTTTAACTGTCACACGTGTGACTATATATGTATATATTCTCTTTAAAAATTTGCTTACCTATATTGGTGGCCATTAGACGTCAGTGGGAACGACTCCCCTCTACCCCTTGTGTGAATTGAGAATATATGTATATGTATACATATATATATATATATATATATATATATGATATGAAAAGAAAAATGAATGCTTGAGTCGGGATTCGAACCCGAGTCTCTAAACTCTGTACGTTTAGCGCTCTAACGACCTGAGCTACCCAAGAATTCCAACACTAACATACATTTTTTCTTATACATGTAGTATTCTCAATTCACACAAGAGGTAGCGGAAATTTGTTCCGACTGACATCTAGTGGCCACCATAACAGGTAAACAAATTTTTAAAGAGAATATTTACTTTATAGCAGTAACGCTTGTATATTTAGATCTTATAACTATATTTTTGACATTTGGCAATGAAGGCAAATATGATATGAAAAGAAAAATGAATGCTTGAGTCGGGATTTGAATCCGAAAAATTTGCTTAACTGTTATGTTAGCCACTAGATGTCAGTCGGAACAAATTTCCGCTACCTCTTGTGTGAATTGAGAATACTACATATATAATAAAAACGTATGTTTGTGTTGGAATACTTAACTACCTCGGATACCAAGTTACATGTTAAGAGGAATAAGATTTTAGTAAAAAATTATAAAATTTAACAGAGTAACAGGAATTATAAATAATATTTTCAAGCCAAACACAGTACAGCAACACACACGAACTAGAATTTACAAAACACTGGCCAGACCCATATTATGTTACGGCAGTGAGGCCTGGACAATTCTCAGTGTAGATGAACAAAGACTAACTGCGGTAGAAATGAAATTTATGAGACGTACTGCAGGTTACTCAAGAACAGACCATAAAAGGAATTCTGAGATTGTCAAAGAATTGCAAACAAAATCAGTCATGGAATATGTACAAAAATACAGAAACAACTGGAAATCTCACATAAGAAGAATGAACAGAACAAGAATACCACGTCAGATCTTAAATTACCAGCCACCAGGCAAGAGATCTTTGGGCAGACCCTTCAAACGTTGGATTCAGACTGTAACAGACCACTAGGTCTATCACATGAAAGGAAGAATAATAATAAGAAGATAATAATACCACTGCCACCCATTTTGGACCCTGGCCTTTACCAAGATTTTTTCTCCATTTTTCTCTCTCCACAGCCCTTCTTCTTGCAAGTTGTTGTCTTAAATCGTCGGGCTTTAGTCTCATGTAATTTCTCTACATGAATATGTTTACAGGATAGGAGAGTCAACCCTACGCCCAACTCCAACCTGGAGGACCAGCTCCAACATTTATGTCTTCTGGGACCACGTGGCCTACCCATTCCTCCAGATATTGGATGCCTATTATGGTCGCATTTTACGATCTGTATGAGCTATTTTGGGACTATACTCTTTCCCGGTCACTGCACGGGAAGTACTCACTTACTTACTCACTGGCACTATCGAACCCGTAGGTTCATGACCGCGCGGACATAAGCTCTCCATACATCCCTATCCTGAACTAATGTTTTCCAATCATTCCCTGTATAATCTACTTCCCTCAAATCATAGTTAATGTTATTCTCCCACCTCATTCTTGGTCTACCAACTGGGCGTTTTCCCTCTGGCTTTCCTACAAGGAGCTTCCATGCAAGTCTTTCATTCCCCATACGTGCAACATGTCCTGCCCAACGCAGTCTACAAGACTTAACTGTTCTTATTATATCTGGCTTCCTATAAAGACCATGTAGTTCATTGTTAAGTAGTCTTCTCCATTCACCTGTCTGTTCATCTCTCTTTGGTCCAAAAATTTTCCTAAGTACTTTATTCTCAAACACTTGTAATCTCCTTTCCTCCCTTAAAGTAAGAGACCGTACGAATATGGACATAAAAATAAAACCAATGTATTTTGCATGGTTAATATCAAATTTGGTGTTGAAAAATAAAGTGTAACTAGGAGTAAAGGAAAAAGGCGAAGAATACAGGCAACAATGAATATTTTACTTTAATCTATGAGGATGTGACGTCACGGGTCGTGTGTTCAATTTCCTTCGCAGTTTCTAGTGTCTTTTCTGCTGACAAAACGTAATTTCCTTTTCATAACTACCTTCGCGTCTTAGCATCTCTGATAAGAATTTCAAGTAGTGGAATATTATCTCTGCTTTTTATTTAACACAAGAACACCGGTTATAGCGTCATTAATTTGTTTGAGAAGAGCAAGGCGTGCGTATCTTGTTTCTAAAGGAATTTCCTTTACAATCACAATGCTATCCTTCAAGCGCACTGAAATCCTCCTAAAAGTGTTTTTTATTCAAATAATTTAACTTTATGCAACGTGGAGAAATTAAAATAGAAGCTAAACACTCGCTTTAACTGAAAAAAACTGTATATATAAAGGTATACATTACAACGAATCAACAATAATAATAATAATAATAATAATAATAATACTATTTTTTTATTATTCCGGCTTTTACAATGAATATACATTTTTCCGGTACCCATGTTCACAGTTAACTACACATTTGTTTCAACACATTTTTCCATTCTTGTCTGTTCATCCATATATCTTCTTCTATTTCCCATTCCCTCTTAGCTTCATTGATTCCCTGAATCCACGTAATAGTTGGTCTACCCTTCTTTTTCCTTCCCTGTGGTTCCCAATCCATGATTATCTTAGGTAGTCTTCCTTCTTCCATCCTCCTAATGTATCCGTACCAATTTAATTGTTTCTTCTTTATAAAATCTAATAATAATAATAATAAAATATATATGTAGTCAATATGCCCATTTCACCAATTAATGTTTTAAAATGGTCAACAAGTTTCTACAGCCAAGCTGTCATTATCTGGTCTTGAGAATGACAGCTTGGCTGTAGAAACTTGTTGACCATTTTAAAACATTAATTGGTGAAATGGGCATATTGACTACATATATATTTTAATATTATATCACCAAGAAGATCACTTGTGTATTAAATAATAATAATAATAATAATAATAATAATAATAATAATAATAATAATAATAATAATAATAATAATTAATAATAATAACACTGGGGAACAGTGATTTTGGTGCCTTAATGTTTTCACCTATTTATGGGTATATTTGGGTCACTGATTCCAAAGATGATTTCAGTTTCGTCCTATCAGCTCTAGTTTTTGAGATAGAGTTTATTCAAATTATATACCAGTTCAAAAATACTGGTCCACATATACAACTATATTACTCGCATACAATTAAATACAAAAGAACAAATACTTTCTTTTTCATGAAACAACTGTATCTATATAACTACCATAATTTATTTACACATTAGTCTCGTTAGAATCATTAATTTTCCTCCATCAGGTCGCAGAATCCCCGTTTCTGTGATTTCCTCCGATGCAATGATCTTGGACATTCTCGGTGGATGCTCCAACAGTAGTCCGCCATCATATGTATATCCCACCGTCCACGATACCTTTCTTCCATTGTACTTAATTCCTGGTGAAAACGCTCACCCTGTTCCTCACTTACATCTCCAAGATTGTCTGGAAATCGATCCAAATGACTGTGTAGGTAGTGTAATTTGATGCTCATGTTACAACCTAGTGCACAAAAAGCAGTGAGCATATTCTCCACTAGTTCATCACTATTAGGAGACTTATAGTTTCCAAGGAAATTCTTCACTACCATACAGAACGAAGACCATGCGGCTGCTTCAGTATCATTCATTGAGTCTTGAAATTGATGGTCATTAATAAGTTGGCGGATTTGTGGTCCATCCAATATACCTGCTTTTATTTTTTCCTTACTCAGTGCAGGAAATTTTGTACATATGTAGCCAAAACATGTTCCATCTCTATTCAACGCCTTGATGAACTGTTTCATTAAACCAAGTTTAATATGCAGTGGTGGCAAGATGATGTTGTTTCTGTCAACCAAAGGTTCTGCACGATGTTTTTTCTCCAACGGTCATGCTTTTCTAAGAGGCCAATGCCTTCTCACCCAATGTTGATCTTTGGCTCTAGAGTCCCATAAACATATAAAGCAATGGGTATTTGGTGTACCCACCTTGTTGTCCTAGAAGAAAATTCACCATCTTGAGATCGACACACATTACCCATTGGTGATCACGGTAAGAGATCTTCTCTAGCACTGTAGCTATTGTATGTTGATTTTCACGCATAGAAACTGAGTGACCAATTGGGATTGACCTGTATATGTTCCCATTATGCAAAAGAACACATTTTAGGCTGCGTTTGGAGCTATCTATAAATAACCGCCATTCACTTGGTGTGTATTTTCTTACACCCAGCTTCATTAACAGTCCTTCAACATTCATACAAAAAACAAATTGATTTTCTACTGTGAAGAATGGCAGGAAGTCTGTTTCTCTTTTGCGATAGACTGTGACCTTTGTTCCCGGTAACAGACATTGTTCTCTGCCAGCCTGGAAGCTAACAACTCAGATGACTTCTTTGGAAGACTTAGATCCCTTATGAGGTCGTTCAGTTCCGCTTGACTAAAACCGGATGAAACTGATGAAGGTCCTGGGAAATCGCTGTCATTTCCCTCAGAATAGCTTTCAGTTGAATCATCCTCTTCTTCTGGTGACTCTGGAAGACTGGTAAAAATTGGAACAGGTATCTCCTCTGAATGTGGAACAGGGCGTCTTGCGGAGCGTAGATTGGGATATACCCATCTATTCCGGTTTTTGCTATTGATGCCCTTTACATTGACTGAACAAAAATAGCAGTCATCACTATGGTTAATTTGTTCTCGCCAGATCATTGGTTCCCCAAATTTCAAGCATTTCCGTTTCCCATTTGTCCATTGTCGTAGATGCTCTGTGCACGTTTTACATACAATGTGAGGTGCCCAAGGCTTATCTTGATCTCCCAGTTGTACTTTGAAATAGGCCAAATAAGCTCTTCTTACAAAGTCAGTTATAGGTTTTCTTTGTTGAGTGAATGTGTACTCCCCACAGATGAAACAAAACACATCAGGATTATTCACACATTTTCTTCGTGTTGAAGCCATGTCAGTCTAGAAAAAGGATAAACAATTGTCAAATTAGTAAAATTACATATGCAAACGGCAACAACAACATGAATATAACTTGGATTAAATCAATTAGTATTATGCAAACAATCGATTTACAATGGTGGTACATAAGAGCAGTATCATCAATATCTTGCAAACTAGAGCTGCTGCAACAAAATGGATGACATTTTTGGAATCAGCAGTGCCGAAATACCCAGAATCAGGTGAAAAATTTCAGGCACCAAGAAAAAAATATTTTTTTGTTCCCCAGTGTAATATAATAATAACAATAACAATAATTACTTACTTACTCGGGGCACGCCGTAGCGTAGTGGTTAAGGCACTGCGCTACAAACCGGAAGGTCGAGGGTTCAAGTCCCGGTGGGGGTCGGGATTTTTAAGCTGACCCAAACATTCTGGTGGCAACTTGGCCCTGTGGTCGACTCAGCCTCTAACGAAAATGAGTAGCAGACACTTGTTCTGGGGTAAAGGCGGCCGTCACGCAGGGCTGACAACCCGGCTGACATCAAGTGCCGATTGTCTAGAAAAAGTGGGAGCCTTAACATCCTACTACCCCAAGGGCGTCCCGACGCCTGTAGTGGGAACACTTTACTTACTTACTTACTCACTCACTGCCACTATCGAACCCGTAGGTTCATGGCCGCGCGGACAAAAGCTCTCCATACATCCCTATCCTGAGCTAATGTTTTCCAATCATTCCCTGTATAATCTACTTCCCTCAAATCATAGTTAATGTTATTCTCCCACCTCATTCTTGGTCTAGCAACTGGGTATCTTCCCTCTGGCTTTCCTAATAACAATAATATAATATAATAATAATGATAATGATAATAATAATAATATAAATATGATACATTATACGAGAAACACCAATTAATATATATATCTTACACTGGGTAATGATGAAGTCCAGGTTAGAGCAAATATAAATTTAGATTTCTTTTAAAAGATGTCAATGTCCGGCTGCCCCTTATTTCTTGTGGTAGGGAATTCCAGTTGCGAGAAGTGAAGATGGTATATGACATGGAGTGATGTGATGTCCTATGTTGCGGTATATTAAGTAAGAGACTATGTTGTGATCTTGTGTTTAAGTTATGGTTTGAGGATAGATACTGGAAAAGGGATGATAAATAATTGGGAATCGAGGTATGTAGGATCTTAAATAAGAGAATTAGACAGTGCGATTTTCTTCTCTCTTTTAGATGTAGCCATGACAATTCGTGGAATAATGGAGAAATGTGATCGTATTTTCGAACATTAAATATATGCCTATTGCCAGTCAATTTTCATCAACATCATCATCCAGGGATTAAGCCTGTTGGCTCGTTCCTGTTTCATGAAAGCTAGAATTGTTAAAATTGTTCAGACCATCTTCTGTGTGGGCGTCCAACATTTCTCCTTCCGTGCAGTTTATAATTTAGCGATAATTTTGGAAATCTTCCTTCTGGCTTTCTACCAATATGTTCTTTCCAGTTCTTCCTATATTTAATTATTCGGTCTGTAAGTTTGAAAATATTTAGTTCCTTTCTTATATCTTCATTTCTTTTCTTATTCAGCAGAGTATAACGAGTCAATTTTTATTTTCTGATTTCTGATAAATCACAACCTCTAATTGTCGGGTTTCGTTAATATTTGCATCATCATCATCCATGCAAGTATTAGGCCGTGTGGCCTATTATGGTCTCAAAGAGGAATTTTCCATCCACCGCTTTTTTGGACATCCCAGCGATCTTTTGCCTTGGGGGCAGTAACGAAGTATGGCTTTTGGAATTCTATGAGACGGCATTCGTAGAAGATGGGGTTTCCAGTTGTTCTGGTAGTTTTGTATATGGTGAAGAATGGGTTCTACATCCAACTCTTCCATAATTTTCTCATTTCTTTTATGATCCCACTTTGTGTAGTCTGCTGTACGGCGCATAAATCGCATCTCATTTGCTGTTATTCGACTTTCATCTCTTCTTCGTATTGCCCCATGCTTCACTACCATATCTTAATACTGGTCTTGCGAATATTTGCAAATTAGCTAACTCGGTTACGCACTGACTGTTCAGAATATTTGGAATGAAATACAACCAATGCAAAGTGGTTATTCTGCATACTTAATACTAAACAACACAGTTTAGCAATGTTGTTGTAACCAGACGGTACAGAAAACTATCGTAACCTCCTTTCCTCTGACGTCATATACTGTGGTCGCATCAGCTATACGCTAATATCGTATTTACTAAGGAATTTTTCCATCCCAAGTTATGATTTCATATTTTAAGAGGTTATTTTGAATAAATTCATTGTCCATTTTGTGCGAAAACTGACATTTTTGTGCATGTTTAGTTACTGTACGGAGTATAGATGACGTCACTTGACCTTGCGTATTTACCGATCACATAAAAATCAACTGTTGACATTGATCGCAGGAGAAGCTTTAATTCCGATACTTTACGCATACAATCAGTTATAAATTGCAACAGTTGAAGTTCATTTGTTTCGCTCAAGAAGGAATAACGCATGTCACTTGTTTTTTATATTAATGCGAGTGTATCTGTACAGTGTATCCCAGCGGGTGTCCGCCCATTCGATCTGATGTCAACAAACAACGACGCCGGTTCCATGTGCTTGAAACTAAAACGTAAGGGAGGCTAAAAAAGAATTTCTTAGTTATACGAAATACCTTGACATGAAAATAAATTATAATTTTGACGTCAAAGTCTCGGGATTTAGTGTGACTATTCATGCCACAAATGGGAGTCAATGACCAATCACATTTCAATGAATTTTGATTTACAACCAATCACAGTCGTTTTTCACATCGGTTTTATCAATTTAGTTTTATTACTTTAAAATCAAGCTCCTCCTTTTTAACAATCTGAACAGGTCAGACCATTATTTTGCAGTGACTGACTCTCTAAGAAATACGTTGAATATAACAATTTATATATTAAGATGTAAGAATCCTACAATGCATGTGGATACCAGATTGCATATATAATGCACGAATGTAACCAGACAGTGCTTGCGGGATATAATATAAAAAAATTTGTAGCAATTGATTATACCACAAAAAGCACTGTTTGAACTTTCTTAAACGTATTATTTCCCAGGAATTTACGTTCCAGAAAAATATAATTGACATATTTACATCATAGGACATCAGAAATGAATTAGTATGTTATTTATAAACAGTTTGATGTGTTTCATTTTTTCTCACTAGAGTGCATTCTTATAGTATTGCGATCCTTTGGGAATAAATAATATGACCTGGTTGCAGTGATGAACAAATCAAGCATAACAAACTTTTCTCATTTGTTTTAAAACATGGCCGTTTACATTAAATATATAAATATTTTAAAATAACTATATTTAAATAATAAATGCCACTCTTGATTTCCAAATTCTCTAAATAAATTCACTCCTCACTTCCTGCATCGTGAATGAATTGATAACACTGAGTAGCGAAAAATAATTTTTGTTTTGTCTCAGAAAGAAACATATGTGATCCTGATAGTATTTGTTCTCCTGAATTCAAATATGATATCGGTTTTTCTCCATCACGCAAGGTTTCCGAGAGACAGTCATTTATAATTTCAAACACCTTAATATTTTCTACTTTCGTAACCATACAATATTCGAACATTCGTACTCGCCTAGAAAGTAAGAAATGACGATTTTCTGCTATATTTCGCCCTGTGGAGCATCCCTCTTGATGGTCCAACAATAATCGGCCAGCATATTAGGATTCCATTTGCCTTGATATCTCTTTTCCATAGCTGAAACCATTTGAGTTAGCTTATTTGGTTTTATTTTACAATGGACAAATTCACGAAAAAACGTTTATTAGAAAAATAATTATTTAAATCCGTTAATTTAAATTTAAATAAAAAACTGTGGGTGATGGAGAAATTCCGAATAGATATTTGAAAACACGATATAAAAACTGCATTAAGTACATTATTGGTGCTCATGAGACAAAAATCACGTTGTCCAGTGTTATTTGGAAATCACTCGTGGCATTACTTATGATAATATTTTATTTTCCAATCTGTGAAAGTTGTAAAGTCCATGATTGAATGTTCCGTCTTCTCTCTTTGAAGGAATTACCTCCAGCCTTTCAGATTCTAAGCTCTTGACACTTTTCGACGAGATAGTATTTTGTAATCGGCTTAAATAGCACTCGACTTTCAACTATTGGAATGATTTTATCGACAAAGTCAAAGCAATCATTCTGCTTAAATAAATTTCTGTTCGCGGGAAAATAAGTCTTCACCTCTATACGATTTAGTTCACTTTATTTGTACATGGATTATTTCCTAAATAATTACTAAATTAATTACATATGAAATAACATATTATTATAATGTAAGAATATCAAATACATAAGCTGTTAGTTTATGCTGATGATGTAGTACTATTGAGCGATAGCGAAGAGATACTAAAGGACAACACGCACACACTACTGAGTAACACTAAGAAATTGGGACTGGAAGTAAATATCAATAAAACTAAATATATGGTCACACATAGAAATGCATTATATAATGGAAATGGACAGCTAATGACAAATGAGGGAAATTTTGAGGAAGTGGCTGAATTTAAATACCTAGGAACAATAATCACAAATAGGAATGAGATGCACAAAGAAATTAAACATAGGCTCAATTCTGGAAATGCGTGCTATTATGCATTGCAGAGACTCTTGATGACCCAACTCCTTTAAAAAAACGTTAAACTGAAAATATATAGAACTATTAATCTACCAGTTATATTATATGGATGCGAAACATGGACTCTTACTTTCAGGAAAGAAAGGAGATTACTAGTATTTGAAAATGAAGTACTTAGGAAAATGTTGTCCCGCGCCGTAGCCGAGCGGTTTAAGGTAGGAAGCCTTGGCGCAGAGCTACGGGACTTGCGCTGGTTCGAGTCTCCATGGGGGAAGACATTTTCTCATGGTATTTCGGCCAGTATGGGACCGGTGCCCACCCCCAGCATCGTGAGGCAATTGGGTAGCTACAATAAGTAGCGGCTCCAGGTTGAGGAACCAGCTATAACGGCTGAGGGACTCGACATGCTAACCACATGTCACCCCTACACTGGCTGTTGATCATCTACCTCTGTGATTGACACATGTGGATGCCAGCAGCCGGCTGGTAAAAGGGCAACCGCTGAAAAGTGGAAAGTCCCTCAATCGGAGAAATATTTTTGGACCAGAGAGAGATGAATAGACAGGTGAATGGAGAAGTCTACATAACAATGAACTACATGGTCTTTATAGGAAGCCAGATATAATAAGAACAGTTAAATCTCGTAGACTTCGATGGGCAGGACATGTTGCACGTATGGCGAATGAAAGACGTGCATGGAAGCTTCTTGTAGGAAAGCCAGAGGGAAAACACCTAGTCGGTAGATTAAGTATGAGTTGGGAGAATAATATTAACTATGATTTGAGGGTAGTAGATTATACAGGGAATGATTGGAAAACATTAATTCAGGATAGGGATGTATGGAAAGCTTATGTCCCCGCGGACATGAACCTAGGCCATGAAAGTGCCAAAGTTAGTTAGTTAGTTATATCTTATATACCGTAATCTACTATTGAATATCTAATATTCAATTTTTCTCGTGAGAAAGTATTTCTTATTTTTTATAATTTTGAACATCTTGCTGCTGCTCCTTATGAAATCCATTTCCATCGACAGTTTTTGTTGAATTTTCAATCTTCAGCTCCATATGTAACAGTACTTACATATCTAATATATAAAAATGAATGTTAGTTTGTTTGTTGATTTGTTTGTTTGTTTGTTTGTTGGTACTTTATGCGCGGCCATACCGTTGATCCGATTGTGATGCTGCTTTTTGCAAAATGTGCAGGAGATTCCCGGGATAAACATAGGCTACAAGATATTTTAGTACTCAACTCCTAGACCCTTAAAAACACCCTTTGTACTGAAAAAATGTGAAAAAGTCCCTTTCTTTACCCTTAAAACGCTTACGCTGCCTAAACCATAACAAATACACAAAATTATTGTACACAGAATTGAATATCTCGAAAAAAACCCTACAGAAAAGTCCGCGACAGCATATGTTTATCTCTTACGGATAACTCACAATAACCATTTTTGTCTTTCATTGATACCAAGAAGATCGGGATAAGTAGATTCCCGGGTAAGCATAGCTGCGCACGGCGGATATTCTTTTATGGGTAACTCAAAATAACGAATTTTGTCTTTCAGCTTATATGCCAAGTACATCGGGATCCGTAGATTCCAGGGCAACACCGGGTAATCAGCACGGGGTATCTAAAAATAACGATATACATTTATTTTATTTTTCTTTTACTTATTCAAGAACGCATCATCATTTATTTAGGTGTAGCAGCGCACGCCGGGTATTAAATAGTTAAGTATAAAATGGATAAACTGCACTTAAACTAGCGTGCAATATTTTCAATGTCCTGTAGAACAACAGTGCGCATGCGCCAGAGTTTATGGAGCCAGCGATAACCCACAATCGAACCACATTTCGATTATCATCCTCGATTACTAACCGTCGCTATAAATTTAAATGACCAATATTTGCAATAAATCCCCAAATCTATGTTTAAAAATATTAATAATATTAAAATTACCAAACGTTTATTAAAAATGGGTGTAGACTTACTTATCACTGTCTAACTCTGTTCCAACCAGCGATAACCCAAAACAGCGATAGAAAAATCATAGACTAAGTAATATACTCTGTGGAGAAAATAGCAGTTACCATCACAATATTGTCTAACAGTGTCATAATATTATGATTTGCATATTTAAATAAATACTTCAAAATTGTTTAATAATGTTATAAAAATTGTTTGAAAGGTTTCAAATATTAAAGAAGAACTAAAACCTAGTATTGAATGCACTTATTTAGGAACAAAATTAGACCATTCAGGCGATAACACAGTGGAAATTAAAAATAGAATCGCACAAACAAAACAAGCAATAAATGCTTTAAACTCTGTGTAGTGGAGCAAAAATATTACAAAAAATAGAAAATTACAAATATATCAAACCATAATTCAGAGCATTTTAACATATGCTGCTGAAGTCTGGCAAATTCCTACCAGGGAAATGAAAAGAATTTTAAGCACAGAAATGGATGTTTTAAGAAAATCACCTGGAAAATCTAGAATGGATAGAATACGAAATGAAGAAATAAGAGATATTATGGGTGTACAAGAGGAGCCGGACATCATATACATTATAGAAAAGAAAAAATTGCAGTGGTATGGCCATGTCAAAAGAATGCCATAGCAAAGATTGCCGAAAATTGTTATGGAATGGATCCCAATGGAAAGGAGGAAGAGAGGAAGACCGAAGAAAACTTGGATAGAAGGGATACAAGCAGCTATGAATATCAGTGGAATGGAGGAAGATCAATGGATGGACAGAGAGGAATGGCGCTTGGTCTCCGGAAGACGGCGACAGGTGCCATGATACCGGATGATGATGATGATGTTAGTAAATACAGAAGAAGAGCTATAGTTTACAACAATCATCATCATCATCATAGTACATTCACGAATTTAGGCCATTTGTTGACCTGTTTCGGCCTCAAGAGAAACACCATCCAGAAGTCTTTTGAGTGGACGTCCTGGTCTTCTTCTTCCTGCAGGTTGATATCTTAACATTAGTTTGGGTATTCTGTGATCTTCCATTCGATGAAGATGTTGTATCCATCTTGACTTATAATCAGAAATTTTGTTTTCTAAAGATTCCATATGTAATTCTTCTAAGATGTCTTCATTTTTTTGTGATCTAGTAGTGTGTATCCTGCAGTCCTCCGAAGATATCTCATTTCAGCAGATCTAAGTCTCTATAACTGAAAAATCAAGCGCTAGTAGAAGTGCAGTTTAGCCTATGTAATATCAGTTTACATAAATTGTATAACCTGATAAAATTGAGGTTATGTAAACGTACGATTTTCATAAATTTATCGGAAGTAGCTAATTAATTCCTAGTAAAGATCTCTATAAACATTAGAGTACAATTACTGTGCTGTTTAGAGGAATTTTACGATCCTCGTGTTAATCTATTTGTAATTGCACAGAAATCTGGGTTTGAATTCACACAGTAGACTGCAGATGTCTCTCTGAAGTTTGGTCTGATGGTTATAGAGTTGGTCATGCATGCAGAGCTGTAACAAGGAAATGTTCGCCAGGCATAAACTCGTGGTTCTGATTACAAAGGCATCTACTTTGATCAAATAGCTGGATTCCAACACTTTCTGTTTGCATGGGAAATGGATTTTCTGTTTGATACAGCTATCTCGGTGGCACCTCATCACCTCCAATGTCAATATTTTATATTGTCATGTCTCATTGCAGTACTTCAAGATTTTCTAAGTTTGAAAAGTGGTTCTTTGCAATCTAATATATAAAAATCAATGTTTGTTTGTTTGTTTGTTCGTATTCTATGCGCGGCCATACCGTTGATCCGATTTTGATGGTTTTTTTTGTAAAATGTTCAAGAGATTTCCAGGATGAACATAGGCTATAAGAGGGTTGTGATACTCAACGCCTTCATCCCTAAAAGTAACCCTTTGTAATGAAAAACATGAAATGAAATCCCTATTTTGACTATTTAAATTTTTTAATTTAACAAAGGGGATTCATTCAAATCAAGTTGAGAATTTAACAGTTTGTTACTACTTTTCAATTTATTTATTTCTACAGCCTCCAAAAGATCTAACTTCTTACCCTTATCACAAACATGTAAAATTTCAAAATTTGGATCGAAACAATGATTAAATTGGAACACAATTCATAATTTAACATGTCTGAAGAAGGTACAGTGTACCGAAACAGCTGTCACTGAATTATATAATAAATATGAAAATCAAATAAAACTACCTTTTATTTTTATTTCATTAATAAATATGGATTTTCATCAAGTAAACACCAACTCAATTGATTACCCTATTTTGACGTTTAAATGGCCTGTGCTGCATACACCAAATTAATGTACACAGAATTGAATATCTCAAAAAGCTCTACAAAAAAGTCCGCGACAGCATATGTTTATCTCTTACGGATAACTCACAATAACGATAAGAAGATCGGGATAAGCAGATTCCCGGGCAAGTATAACAATGCAAGGCTGGTGGTAAAAACACATCGACATTTATTTAGGAGTAGCAGCGCACGCCAGGCATTAGCTAGTACCATATATAGTAATATTCTTAAAAAACGGATTCAATTTTTGCAAACTTAATTTATAATTTTACAAGTAAACAAGCACCAAGGGCTATCAATATACATTATATGGACATAAATAATAACTCCATTATAATGCTAAATGAAAATTAATAATTTCATTTTTAAAATATTTATTTTTACTAGTTGTGAAATAACACTCAGCAACAAAAAAAAAAAGGAACTTTTTTTGTCGGAGAAAGAAATATACGTGATTCTGATAGTATTTTTTCTCCGGAATTCAAATATGATATCGGGTTTTCTCCATCACGCAAGGTTTCCGAGAGACAGGCATTTATAATTTCAAATAATTTAATATTTTATATATTCGTAACTACACAATATTCGAACATTCGGACTCACCTAGAAAGTAAGAAATGATGATTTTCTGCTATATTTCGCCTGTGGAGCATCCCTCTTGATGGTCCAACAATAATCGGCCAGTATATTCGGATTCCATTTGCCTTGATATCTCTTTTCCATAGCTGAAATCTCATGTTTGCTCATTTGGTTTTATTTTACAATGGACAAATGGACGAAGAAATGTTTAGTAAAAAAATAATCAACTGAGGTGGTGTTTACTTGATGAAAATCCATATTTATTAATTAAATAAAATTAAAACTTAGTTTTGTTTGATTTTCATATTTATTAAGATATAATTCAGTGACAGCTGTTTCGGTACACTGTACCTTCTTCAGACATGTTAACAAATTATTAAAGTGTTTGAAATTATTAATTCCTGTCTCTCGGAAACCTTGCGTGATGGAGAAAACCCGATATCATGTTTGAATTCAGGAGAAAAAATACTATAAGAATCACATATTTTTCTTTCTGAGAAAAAAAAAATTATTTTTTGTTGCTCAGTGTTATTGGTCTACCAGCTAGGCATTTTCCTTCTAGTTTTCCTTAATGAAACTTCCATACCCCTCTTTCATTCTCCATTCGTGCCACATGTCCTGCCCATCGAAATCTACGAGACTTAACTTTTCTTATTTTATATTGTTTCCTATAAAGATCGTACAGCTCACTGTTATGTAATCTTTTCCATTAGCGTATCTATTCACCTCTCTTTGATCCAAACATTTTCCTAACAACTTTATTATGATATATTCGTAATATTTTTTCCTCCCTTAAAGTAATAATCCATTTTTTGCATCCATATAACTGATAGAATGACAGTTTACACAAAACAGATTGAAAATAAAGGTTACTTACTTACTTGCTGGCACTATTGAACCCGTAGGTTCATGGCCGCGCGGACATAAGCTCTCCATGTGTTCAACTGGGGTAAAATTTTCCGGAGGTCTAATAATCCCCCATTCGGTTCTCCGGGCGGGAACTACTTCAGGGAACCCATGCCAAAGGCTCAAATACAGGGACATGTTCCTAGGAACATGGAATGTTAGGACTTTATACAATAGCGGGGCACTAGAGATATTAACGCGGGAACTAGATAAATCGCCCTTGGATATAGTCGCTTTACAGGAAGTTAGGTGGCCAGGAGAAGGAAGTCAGGAATCAGGAAGCTTTGCATTATACTACGGGGGTGCAGAAAGACCTGCATTTGGAACGGTTTTTTTTAGTCCGAAGGAGGATCCTATCCGCTATCCGAGATATTAAGTTTGTCAGTGACAGGATATCATACATAATTCTAAAGGGTAAACGACATGATTTTATAATTGTAAATGTACATGCCCCCACAGAAGATAAAGATGACAAGATCAAGGATGAGTTCTATGAAGAATTAGAATGCTTATTTGATAGCCTTTCACGATATCATATGAAAATTGTCTTACTTACTTACTCACTGGCACTATCGAACCCGTAGGTTCATGGCCGCACGGACATAAGCTCTCCATACATCCCTATCCTGAGCTAATGCTTTCCAATCATTCCCTGTATAATCTACTTCCCTCAAATCATAGTTAATGTTATTCTCCCGCCTCATTCTTGGTCTACCAACTGGGCGTTTACTCTCTGGCTTTCCTACAAGAAGCTTCCATGCAAGTGTTTCATTTCCCATACGTGCAACATGTCCTGCCCAACGCAGTCTACGAGACTCAACTGTTCTTATTATATCTGGCTTCCTATAAAGACCATGTAGTTCATTGTTATGAAGTCTTCTCCATTCACCTGTCTGTTCATCTCTCTTTGGTCCAAATATTTTCCTAAGTACTTTATTCTCAAATACTTGTAATCTCCTTTCCTCTCTTAAAGTAAGAGTCCATGTTTCGCATCCATATAATATAACTGATAGAATAATAGTTTTATATATTTTCAGTTTAACGTTTTTTGAAAGGAGTTGGGACATCAAGAGTCTCTGCAATGCATAATAGCACGCATTTCCAGAATTGAGCCTATGTTTAATTTCTTTGTGCATCTCATTCCTATTTGTGATGAAAATTGTCTTAGGGGATTTTAATGCAAAAGTGGAGCGGGAAGATATATTCAAAATAAAGGTTAGGAGATTGTAATTTTTACCATCTCGTGAGAAATTAATGCAATGGACGTATTCAGTTTTGAAGAAAGCTTGTCGCATGTAGTCTAACCTTGCAAACCGTGACCCTCCTGAAATATGTTATTAGCGCATTCGTTTAATGAAATGACGTAAAGGAACTTACAAGTCATCTGTCAGAAGACATTTTTTTGAAAATCAATAAGTTGAAACAGTAACTCTGTAAAACTTATGCAAAGTGAGACATGTTGGATTCCAAGTCTGCACTTTAAACATCATTTCCTGTGACGTGGCAGATTCCAGTGTCTCCAGTCTCTGAATATATTTCTGCTGGAATGGAATTCAATTTTAATTTCCTAGCAAATGCAATTCCTCACTTTCTCTTACTGTTATTTTTACTGAGAAATGTTTTATTGATATTTACTTTCAGTCCGAAGGTCCAATGGTCCCCCATTCGGTTCTCCGGGCGGGGAATACTCCAGGGAACCCATGCCAAAAGCAGTCTAAAAAAATAATGCATCAAATATAAATTGCATTGCAACCCTTCTAGTGTATACGCTACCTTTGAAAAGTCGATGTTTCTCGGTTTACAGTCAACATGAACTAATGTTTTTAGTAAATGAAGTGGCTGAATTCAAATACCTGGAAACAAACAGGAATGAGATGCACAAGGAAATTAAACATAGGCTCAATTCTGGAAATGCGTGCGATTATGCATTACAGAGACTCTTGACATTCCAACTGCTTTCAAAAAACGTTAAACTGAAAATATATAAAACTATTATTCTACCAGTTATATTATATGGATGCGAAACATGGACTCTTACTTTAAGGGAGGAAAGGAGATTACTAGTATTTGAGAATAAAGTACTTAGGAAAATGTTTGGACCAAACAGAGATGTACAGACAGGTAAATGGAGAAGACTGCACACTGGATATAATTAGAGCAGTTAAGTCTCGTAGACTGCGATGGGCAGGACATGTTGCACGTATGGAGAATGAAAGACGTGCATGGAAGCTTCTTGTAGGAAAGCCAGAGAGAAATCGCCCAGTTGATAGACCAAGAATGAGGTGGGAGAATAACATTAACTGTGATTTAAGGGAAGTAGATTATACAGGGAATGATTGGAAAGCATTAGCTCAGGATAGGGATGTATGGAGAGCTTATGTCCGCGAGGCCATGAACCTACGGATTCGATAGTGCCAGTGAGTAAGTAAGTAAATGATGTAAGTTATATCTAGGACAGTGTTAGAGATTAGAATTAAGTGAATAAAATAACATACCTGAATTTGCCCAATTTTCATCATGCGTATTGTGTCTGCCAATTTAAACCCAGAGACGTTGCAGATTGTTTCATGAAATATGTATGTCAGTTGTAGCTGTCCATGAGAAACTAGATAGTTCGTGGATTATTTAGAGGAAATTTATATTGATTTAGAGTTCGACCTTCCCAATAGAAATGTGGGCGGAATAGACCAGTTTTAGTGTGCGAATGACTAATGGCTGTGAAATCTTCCATTGGATATTCAATAATTTCTACTACTCTGCTCATCCAATTATATTTACGTTCTTGTAACTGCTAACAGTATTTCAAATTGATACACGAATTGCTATAACCAGCTTGTTCACACGGCACCTTATATCCGCTTACGAGAGAAAGCATTTTTGAAATTCGCGGAGAAAAATATTGAAATGTTGAAAGGAGGAAAATTAGAAGATTCTATTTACACTATCCTAAAATGAACTTTAAAACTAGAGATTTATATTACTATTTAACTCATAGACCGATAATTTTGCCTTTTCCTGTTGATAATCATTCCTCTTCGTGTTCGTAATGAGAGATATCTCCGCAAATAAACTTATTTGACAAGGTTATCGATTCAACAATGTACGATAGATATGGTATGGTACGGACATGTCCAGCGAATGGAAGAGGATCGACTACCAAAATATGTTTTGGAATGGAAACCTGACGGAAGACGAGGCAGAGGAAGACCTAAAACCACCTGGAGTCAGGGAATATGTTTATACATGAAGGAGGAACATTTACAACCAGGAGATTGGATGGACCGACAAAATTGGCTATTGGGAATCGGACGATGTCAAAGACATTAATCAACCGATGATCTATCTATCTAAAAATGCCAAAAGAAAACAACTTAAAAAAAGGTTGGTTCTGTTGCTCTAAAAAATTATTAAATGTTGCAAAATGAATCTGCATTATTGTTAATAGTTATTTGTTATACAATGATCTGTTATTGATTTTTCCCAAGCCCAAAGAGATTTAACAATAAAGATATGCTACTTATAAGTGTACACCCGGCTTAGAAATCGACCGGAAGTAAGGTCGGAATACATAACCTCACATTTGGTAAATATTAAGCATTATAATTATTTTTAGCTTCTGATGTATTATTCACTAAATAGTCTCTCCAAATCAAACGCGAGGTTGAGTTTTTCATTATCGGTGTTGCCAATAGAAATATCGTTCCTCTTTTGAAATTAAAATTCGTGATGAGAGATAAATTTATAATTATTTTTCTTTTCACTTATTTAACTAAACATACAAGCACATTAATTTGCATTTATTTAGGTGTAGCAGCGCACGCCGGGTATTAGCTAGTTCTGAATAGAAGCCGGCAGTTGACGTGATGGTAGCGACAGCTATTAGACCTCGGGCGGACGAGAATTGTATAAGTCGAAAGAAATGTTAATGTTTGTATTGTCATTTGAATGGTGTAATGGACAGCACACTAGTACGTAAACCTAGGGGTCCTATTTTCAAAACCCGGTTCAAACATTAATTTTTCTATCTTAAATTAGATGCCATGTGCCTATAAATTACATGTTATGTGGGGAACGTAAAGTCTCTATAGACCTATAAGGATTGTTTAAATGAGGAAAAGAAGAAGAAATAAAAAATAAAACTTTAGCACATTGGGGAATGTTATTTTCCACTTACCTCGATTCTTATCTTCTAATTCTGCTTTAGAAAACTGACATCAGCTGCGAAGTACCTGAAACAAAATTATTTTTATAAGTTTTAATAAATAATTGAAATCAGTTAATTAAATAAAAATAAAACTAAGTTTTATTTGATTTTCATATTTATTAAGATATAATTCAGTGACAGCTGTTTCGGTACACTGTACCTTCTTCAGACATGTTAACAAATTATGAATTGTGTTCCAACTGATCTAAGCAACAATACAACAATATTTATTTAAATTTTTTAATTTAACAAAGAGGATTCATTTAAATCAAGTTGAGAATTTTAACAGTTTTTTACTACTTTTAAACTTATTAATTTCTACAGCCTCCAAAAGTTCTAACTTCTTACATATTTGTGATAAGGGTAAGAAGTTAGATCTTTTGGAGGCTGTAGAAATTAATACATTTAAAAGTAGTAAAAAACTGTTGAATTCTCAACTTGATTTGAATGAATCCCCCTTTGTTAAATTTAAAAATTTAAATAAATATTGTTGTATTGTTGCTTAGATCAGTTGGAACACAATTCATAATTTGTTAACATGTCTGAAGAAGGTACAGTGTACCGAAACAGCTGTCATTGAATTATATAATAAATATGAAAATCAAATAAAACTACGTTTTATTTTTATTTTTATTCTTATTTAATTAATAAATATTTCATTTTTGTAATTTAACAAAGGTGATTCATTCAAATCAAGTTGAGAATCTAACAGTTTATTACTACTTTTCAATTTATTTATTTCTACAGCCTCCAAAAGGTCCAACTTCTTACCCTTATCACAAACATGTAAAATTTCAAAATTTGGATCGAAACAATGATTAAATTGGAATAGGTGGTTAGCATATTTTGAATTTTCTAAATTTTTGTTACATGCTCTCATGTGTTCCTTTATCCGAGAGATAAAAGGTCTACCAGAGTGTCCTATATAGACATTGTCACATGTGCCACACTTCAATTTATATACACCTGATAATTTATATATTTTTTTATTTTGGTTTTATTGCTTTTTATTATATTTTGTAAAGTTTTATTAGTTTTAAATGCCACATTAATGTTCAACTTTTTAAAGTGTTTAGATATTTTATTTGAAAGTGGGCCTATGTTAGACATTACGACATATTTCTTTATGTTTTCTTTGGGTAAAGGAAAAACTTTGTTAATTGCTTTTTTGTAATTAATTTTCTTAATTAAATATTCTATAATTTTAGGGTCGTAGTTATTATTAATAGCTAATTGTTTAATAATATTCAATTCATTATTATATTCCAAGGGTGAAAGAGGGATATTTAAAAGTCTATGAATGTAACTATTAAAGGCTGCCATCTTATAAGTATATGGGTGAAGAGAAGAACTATGGATAGTGGTATCAGTATGAGATGGTTTGTGAAAGATACCAAACTCAAACTTATTATCAATGTGTTTTATTGACTATTTAACTCATGCCCCAAATGGGAATCAATGACCAATCACGTTTCAATGATTTCTGTTTTACAACCAATCAGAGCCGTGTTTCACGAAATATTTATCAGTGTTATGATTACCATATTAAAGAAGGCTCCTCCTTTTTAATATTCTGAACAGGTCTGACCATTATTTTGCAGTGACTGAGGGAACAGTAAAGCCGCCATATTTGAATGTTCAAAATGACAGAAACAAGATTTGGCTGCGCTTCAAATGAAGATATAGACGAAATACAAATTTGACAATTGTGTTTTTAAATAATGATATTACCGAGTTCTTTTTGATAATTCTGTGTTCAATAATTGTGTTTTTAAATAATGATTTTACCGAGTTGTTTACTAAAAAACAAATTAACCTATAATTTTGGTTATAATATACAGTTTGATGTGTTTAATTTCTTCTCCACTAGGATGCATTCTTATAATATTGCGATGATATTTCAAGTTTCCCACGCCAGATGGCAATATATAACAAACATTATATGATCTTGTTGCAGTGGATGGAGAAACGAAACATAACGTTTCTCATTTGTTTTCAAACATCTCCGTTTGCATTAAATATATAAATATTTTAAAGTAACTATATTTAAATAATGATTTGTGAGTAAATAGCTTAATTTTATTCGTTAAATAGTCCTAACAGATGCCACTCTTGATTTCCAAATTCTCTAGATAAATTGGAAATCACTCGTGGCATTACTTATTATAAATCCAAGAAATTTATACTATTATTTGTTTCTAATTCCATTGTGAAATTAATACTTCTGTGAATGTTATTAATAAAATTTAAAAAGGAATTCAATTATCTTTCAGTTCCTATGAAGCCTGCTATGATATCATCTACACAACGATACCAAAATAGAACATTTCTAGCTAATACATTCTTGTGTATTGAAATCAGTACCGAAGCTCGCGACACTACAGAACACGGAGCTTCATGGCCCCGCGAATATAAGCTCTCCATTTGTCCCTATCCTAGGCTAATGTTGTCGAATCATTCCCTGTATAACTTTTTAACTCCCTCAAATCTCCCTTTATGTTATTCTGCCACAATATTTTTGGATGACATAATTTAAGTTTTCAGATACAAGATTTACATTTGACAAAGACAAGCGATTACATTTCAATAACCGCTGTTTATTGAATCAAAGATAAATGTAATTATTACCAGTTTAAATTGAATGTGATTAAGTTTTTTTTAATTGTTGCAGTTAATGCAGCACTAACATTTGACAATCGCATTCTAACTTTGAATGATGCTCGGATGTTGAAGTGGTTCTACGCGCTGCTATTGGTAGAATTGGTTGTGGCAATTACGTTAAATTCCAATTCAAGTACTTTTGTTAATGTACGGATTCAATCATTACAGAGTGAACCAGTGGCGGCTCGTTACCCAAAATTTAACTGGGGGTGACACAGAACACAAGAGAACTTGTGAAACATATTTTTTATTGATTTTGTTTATTTGTTAAGACTTGGTTTCCATACCAGAATGAGTCATAGCTCGAAATGAGCCAAAATCAAGAAGATATTTGCAAGTATATTTTATTTTACAAAAATTTATATAGGTGTTTTTTTAACATTATTAATATTAATTTATAATCGTACTTACTTACTTACTTACTCACTGGCACTATCGAACCCGTAGGTTCATGACCGCACGGACATAAGCTCTCCATACATTCCTATCCTGAGCTAATGTTTTCCAATCATTCCCTGTATAATCTACTTCCCTCAAATCATAGTTAATGTTATTCTCCCACCTCATTCTTGGTCTACCAACTGGGCGTTTTCCCTCTGGCTTTCCTACAAGAAGCTTCCATGCAAGTCTTTCATTCCCCATACGCGCAACATGTCCTGCCCAACGCAGTCTACGAGACTTAACTGTTCTTATTATATCTGGCTTCCTATAAAGACCATGTAGTTCATTGTTAAGTAGTCTTCTCCATTCACCTGTCTGTTCATCTCTCTTTGGTCCAAAAAATTTCCTAAGTACTTTATTCTCAAATACTTGTAATCTCCTTTCCTCTCTTAAAGTAACAGTCCATGTTTCGCATCCATATAATATAACTGGTAGAATAATAGTTTTATATATTTTGCAGTTTAACGTTTTTTGAAAGGAGTTGGAACATCAAGAGTCTCTGTAATACATAATAGCATGCATTTCCAGAATTGAGCCTATGTTTAATTTCTTTGTGCATCTCATTCCTATTTGTGATTATTGTTCCTAGGTATTTGAATTCAGCCACTTCCTCAAAATTTCCCTCATTTGTCATTAGCTGTCCATTTCCATTATATAATGTATTTCTACGTGTGACGATATATTTAGTTTTATTAATATTTACTTCCAGTCCTAATTTCTTAGTGTAACTCAACAGTGTGTGCGTATTGTCCTCTAGTATCTCCTCACTATCGGCCAACAATACTACATCATCAGCATAAACTAACAGTTTATTAATAACATGGAAATTAAAAGCTAGGAAGATAAATGACGTAATGATATTGTAACATGGTTTTATGCGAATATGGCTTCAAAATTAAATTATTTTTTTATATTTTGCAGTTACTACAATAATCCTTCGTTGGTCCTGGTGGCTCTCTCAGTAGAAGTTGGGTCCAGGTCTGACCCCCTCCTCTCTTTGCGGTTCTTCAGTAACCTGATTTTGTTATACTTACTTACCTACATATATCGTGAATGGGTCGCATGTCGCCTCATCTAGTAGGCAACTAAGGTATTTCTTGGATGGAGAAAAATAGGTTGAATTTAGATCAGTGGCCTATGGATCAGGCTTGAGGTTCTTTTGATGGTCTAAAATTCTTCAGACTCGAGTACTACCGCTTAAAATCATTCCCAGAGAATTTTTCCTTTGGAATTTTCCATCTTAAAAATCCATCGTCCCCGGCAGGATATGAACCGGCGGCGTTCGCGATTAGAGACATAACTACTAGACAGCCAAGGCCAATTACACGGAGCAACAAAAAATATATTTTTTTCTGTCTCAGAAAGAAAAACATATGATTCTGATAGTATTTTTTCTCCTGAATTCAAATATGATATCGGGTTTTCTCCATCACGCAAGGTTTCCGAGAAACAGAGATTTATAATTGTGGAATGCAGGCTTTTACGGCCGGTAATCATGGTATTAAAAGATTCCGGGCTATGTGGCCATGGTCTATAACTGGCGTTTCTTCCAGACGTCTCTCCCTCAACTGCGGAGGGCATCTTCAGTGGCGAGCGCTTCCAGGTGTTGTTTCCCTGTCGTAGACTCGCAGTCATATATTGTATGTCATCCTGGTATATATATATATATAAAATTAAATTTTATAAAGTAATGGCTGTTCCTGTACTGATGTATGGATCAGAATGTTGGACGATCACTAAAAGACAAGAACAAAGATTGGAAGCAGCTGAGATGCGATTTTTAAGAAATATAGCAGGATATACGAAATGAAGATATAAGAAAGGAACTAAATATTTTCAAACTTACAGACCGAATAATTAAATATAGGAACGACTGGAAAGAACATATTGATAGAATGCCAGAAGGAAGATTTCCAAAATTATTGCTAAATTATAAACCGCACGGAAGGAGAAATGTTGGACGCCTACACAGAAGATGGTCTGAACAATTTTAACAATTCTAGCTTTCATGAAACCGGAACGAGCCAACAGGCTTAATCCCTGAAAGATGATATATATATATATATATATATATATATATATATATATCTCCATCCATAGTAATTCTGCCCGAAGGCAGGTCCTTCACTGCAATCATAGCATTTTCATGCTATGCTTGCAGCTTTACTAGGGAATTGTAGGTGTGGTAGCTTCCCGTTGCTTTCCACACCGATGAATGATGATGATAATGGCGAGGATGGGGATGATGGCCATATGATTTCGGGGACCGTTTGGGCCTTAAAGTTTTCCTGACATTTGTCTTACAGGTGAGACAAACCCCGATAAAAACCTCACCCAGAAAAAATGCCTCGACCGGGGATCGAACCCGGGCCCGCTGCGTGACAAGGCAGCACGCTACCTCGAGACCACAGCGGTGGACTATATATATATATACATCTATCTATCTTCGGGTTTTTACAGCTGCTGCCGTCTTCCCGTGCCAAACCTCCAAAGCCTACGGTCTTGGGCATCTTCGATGCTTAGCCCTCTTGCTTGTATTACTGTCTTCATGTATTCTTTCCATGTTAACCTTGGTCTCCCTCTTTTCTTCTTTCTGTTTGGATGCCATTCATATAGTTGCTTTGGCCATCGCTCATCTTCCATTCTTAAGACATGTCCTAACCACTTTAATTCCTTCTCCTCAATTCTTTCAATTATGCTTTCTTCTGCTTCCATTATGTTTCTAATTTCTTTATTTGTGACATGTTCTAATCTAGACTTTCTGGCACTTCTTCGTAAATAATCCATTTCTAGAGCTATTAGTCTATTCTTGTAGTACTTATTGATTGTCCATACCTCACTTCCGTACATTGCAACAGATTCCACCAATGTTTTACCAATATATTTTTTGTGTGTATATATATATATATATATATATATATATATGTGTGTGTGTGTGTGTGTGTGTGTGTGTTTTTTGTATGTCACCTTAAATCTCTTCTTTACCATGAAACGTAACAGGAATACGACTCCCAGAAGTTACTTCTGGTTTGAAGCGTGTAGATTTACACAGTTAATCAAAATACAGAACTTAATGGACAGATATGAGTTTTGTAGACGACACAGGGAAAGCGACTGGCTGAGAGATGAAGAGACAGTCCCCTGGGAGAGAATGTCCAGTCCACAAAGTGCAACACATCCTCTGTCAGCTTCTATCAACGCTAGCGCCGTCCCTTGACAAATCAAACAATTTCTTCTGGAGAAAATCTACTTATTCGGAACATACATAGGAACATACACTGTCGACTCAATTTTTTCTTTGAACATTTATTCCTTCTTTATATTTATTATTACAAACTTTAACTAATTCAGTAGTACTGAGAATTTTCTCCTTAAAAAATAAAAATGCAGAATAATTTAACAGAGGAATTCACAGTGAATAAAGGCCTTAAGCAGGGATGCAGTTTGTCACCAATTCTTTTTAACATTTATTTAGACCAGGCTCTTAACTTGTGGTATAAAAATGTTCTGAAATGGGTATTCCTATAGGAGGAAAAGTACTGCATTCATTATTGTTTGCAGATGATCAAATAATTTTTGCAGGGGATGAAGATGATATGAAATATATGATAAATAAATTAATGCAAGAATATAAAAAATGGGGAGTGAATATAAATTTACAGAAAATAGAATATATGTGTTTGAGAAAGGATGTGGATGACCTCATACTCGAAACAGGGAAAATAAAAAAAAAATGTGAATTTTTTTAATATCTTGGGTCAATAATTACAAGTTTAGGTACCTGTGAGAGAGATGTACAGACTAAAATTGCAATGGCAAAAAATGCAACTAAGACATTACATGGAATAATTTGGAATAAAAATATTACAAAGGAAACTAAAATGAAAATTTATAAGACCATAATACAGAATATTTTGTCATATGGAAGTGAAACTTGGTCTTTGACGGAATTACAAAAGAATTAAATTAGAACAGTTGAATTTGATTATTTTTGAAGAAGCCTCCAAAAAACAAGACAGGATAAAATAAGAAATGAATTCGTTTGGAGAGAAATGAATGTCACCACATCTGTTGTTAAGAGGATTGAAAATCAAACGCTTAAATGGTATGGCCATGTACAAAGAATGGAAAATGGAAGATGGCCAAAAAAATATATACCAATGGTCACCCCCTGGAAGAAATAAACGTGGCAGACCAAGATGAAATGGAAAACCTACATCAAAACCATAATGGATGATAGGAATTGGAAGAGGGAGATTGGAATGATAGAGATAAATGGAAACTAAAGACGGCAAACCTATAAGTGGGGGAAAGCCGAAGAAGAAAGAAAAGAGAAAAAATATATTTTTAAATTTTATATATCTCGATCGATCCTACATAGTTAATAACGAAAATGGGCATGATAAATACAGCAAAACCTGTCTATGAAGGAACATGACGGTTCCTTAAATACATTTCCGTCTTGGCAGTTTTCCTTCTTATAAAGGGTTCCCAAATTACAAGCTTGAATTTTCATATGCAGTGTAAGGGTTTTACATGCACGCTTTAAAGACGTGACGTATTGACTAAAATACAGACAAAATAGTGTATGTAACACAGCTCAGTTTGCACGGCAATACAAAACAACTACAGGAAGACTGAAGAGTTTCCCAACTCCCTCGCAGCTAATATAAGCAGGAAGGAAAAGCGAGGGATTCCCCGCTGTCACACATAAGCAAGGGTATCCCCGCAATACGATGGCAACACAAGAAGGTAAAACGATATAATGCAGAAAGCGTCGTGTGCAGAATTTTCACGTGTGGTCATTAATACTGTAATTAGAACTTGCTTAAGAATAATTTTCCGCCTTACTGAGGTAAAATATTAACTATTGGTACTTTAAAAACCATTCCGTTCCCGCGTTATGAAGGTTTGCGCCTTATACAGGACGATTTTCTGTCTGGATTTCCTACAAGAAGCTTCCATGCACGCCTTTCATTCCTCATACGTGCCACATGTCCTGCCCTTCGCAGTCTACGAGACTTAACTGTTCTTATTATATCTCGCTTCCTATAGGGATCATGTAGTTCATTGGTATGTAGTCTTCTCCATTCACCTGTCTGTTCATCTCTCTTTGGTCCATAAATGTTCCTAAGAACTTTATTCTCAAATACTCGTAATCTGCTTTCCTCCCTTAAAGTAAGAGTCCATATTTCGCATCGATATAATATAACTGATAGAATAACAGTGTTATATATTTTCAGTTTAACGTTTTTTTTAAGGAGTTGCGACGACAAGAGATTGTACAGAAATAATTCAATTAAAAACAGATATATATTCTGTCACTCACCAAAATTATTCATACTGGAAAATTCGCTTATTACACGCAATTCCTGCCTGAAGCATTTTTGTTTTTAATTTTCTGCAGGATATCAAGTTTTATAGATGACAAACAATTGACAAAATGAAGAATATGTGTCTATTTGTTTATATATATATATAACCGTAGTTAAATATACTTTTCCCAAACTCGATGGTTTCGTTCAATTTAAAATATGACAAACCATAAAACAGTGAAACAATATAGAACCGTTGAGATAATTTAATAAACTTTAAATTCATGGAATTGTTATATTAATTTTAAAAAATAAAATTTTATATCCGCTGTAGCGTTTAAATGTTTTCCTGCATTGAATCGACAACTGAAATTCGGGAAAACATTAATTGAAATCCGTTTTTTTTATCTTGTATAGAATCAAATTCAGAGAAATAATTCATGATATTTGGTATCAAAGCACAAAACTATTGTATGTTATCTCCAATGTGGCTGTCTAGATAAGACGAGAAGTGCTCTGGTGGACGTTTTTAATCAATTCCAACATATGTTGTGTGCAGAATGACTAGTGTAATTCTTTTATAATTTTAAGACCATTATTTCATCACATGATGGCAGTTTTAAATTCTATTGGTTAAAAGCTCTTTAAATATAAGGTTTAAATTGATTTGTTAAATAAGATAGTTAATTGTTTTAACATCCAATCAGAGTTTAGTTTACTTTCATTTAAGAATATGGATTTAAGCAGGTGTTCTTATTACAGTTATAACAGAAGGATTTATAATTTTGACAACAATGAATTAAAACAATTTTTAAAAGCATTCTTTACAAAAACTGTTATGTTGTACAATTTCTTTAATTGTTACTGAGACAGTTTTATTCAACAATAACCAACAATGAATTATTTATAATATATCATTTTATGATTATTTGTTGCATTTAAGTGGTGTTTAAGTGCATTATTAAATATCATGTTAGCTTCCTCACGGTGCCATCATATATTTTTATGATCGATGAAGATTGCAAATAATCATGGGAGCAATCTCATTAGCTACGTTCCTTTGCAATTGACTGAAAACACTTCATTGATTGCACACTATGAAGTTTGTACTTGAAACGTGTGACATTACACGAGGGCAAACAGATTTTTATGAAAGGGGGTTGAACGGAAACCCTACAACAAAGTGAAAGCTGCCACCAGGGTATTTATTATCCATGCTTTTCACAATAGCACACTCTTTTTCCATCACAGTTTAATTATAGCGCTTCTGATCTTTGCCAGCGATTCACTGTTCGAAAATTCTGTCTATCACATGTTGTTCTGTTTATGAACCTGCTACTCATTTGTTATGATCTAACAATAAATACTACACTCTTAGCTTGGTATTCATAAAGGTAAGAGGTAAAGTGGTCCCACTACAGGCCTCAGGAGCCCCTTGGGGTAATAGGAGGTTAAGGCTCCCACTTTTTCTTGACAATCGGCACTTGATGTCAGCCGGGTTGTCAGCCCTGCGTGACGGCCGCCTTTACCCCAGAACAAGCGTCTGGTACTCATTTCAGTTAGAGGCTGAGTCGACCCCAGGGCCATAGTGCCGCCAGAAGGTTTGGGTCAGTTTAAAAATCCTGACGACCCCACCGGGACTCGAACCCTCGACCTTCCGGCTTGTAGCGCAGTGCCTTAACCACTACGCTACGGCGTGCCCCCAAAAGTAAAGTGATCCCACAACAGGCCCGGAGGCCCTTGCAGTAGTAGAAGGTTAAGGCTCCCACTTTTTCCAGACAATCGGCCCTTTATGCCAGCCGGGTTGTCAGCCCAGCGTGACGGCCGCCTTTACCCCAGATCAAGCGTCCGGTACTCATTTCCGTTAGAGGCTGAGTCGACCCAAGGGCCATAGTGCCGCCAGAGGATTTGGGTCAGTTTAAAAATCCTGACCCCAACGGGACTTGAACCCTCGACCCTCCGGCTTGTAGCTCAGTGCCTTAACCACTACGCTACGTATTCATGAAAAAAGGTATCTTTATCCTATAATGAGGGGAACAGTTCCAGGCGCATGAGAGTGAACTGGGAGAAAAACACTTGCCAATCACTTTTTCCGCCTCCCACTCTTGCCCAGTTGAGACTTAGGGCCACATGCAAATACATTAGTCTCTGGTGAGTTGAGTTTTCCGTGAGAACGTGCAAAGTTCGAATTAGCGAGTCGCTGACTGGTCATGCATGAAAGTAGATTTTTCGTAATATTGGCAAGAAATTACCCAGAATTCTCAGCGATAAAACCACTTCCGTTATTTTCGTCTGCTAGAGGAACGCATTTACGCTTGCGTCCCGCTAATAATACCGTATACGACGACGTCTGCGTCGCTCGATATTACGCCGATTCTCCTGTTCTTCCAGTTGAATTCTTTGTTAGATTCTATCAAATTCCTTTTCTCCGCGTATACCGAAAACATGATCGAAGTCTTCAATGTCCGACATCTTGGATAAAGCAGCAAGGTACGCGGCAAAGTTTCAAACTACATCGGTTACCATCGGTTCCCATCGGCTTGTTCACGATTCGTTCTCTGCAGTCACCTCGCCACGTAGCTTAGGAATTTCGATAATTATTATCGCATGAACAGATTTTTGAGTACGCAAAAAGTCTTTGGATGCAACTTTCTCAGCAGAGAATGACTTTTACGGTCTAATGCGTTCATACATACGACCCTTAGTGTCATGCCGCTATATTAATAATTTATTTATTTCGCTTGAAAATACTGTTTATGTTTGGATATTATAGAGGACTTGTATGCAAATTAGTGGCTTTTCGTTTTCCTTACAGAATCCTCAATTTTACATTTTATTGGATAAGGTCACGAATTACAGACAGAAATGGATTGATCACATGGATGGAATGAGTAAGGAGAGATATCCATTGTTAGCAAGAAATTATCAAGCAAGAGGAAGACGTGATGTTGGAAGACCTAGAAGACGTTGGGCTGATGCATTATGAAGTCGGAACGGGCAATTGGCTAATCCCTGGAGTGATGATGATAATGATGATGATATAATTGCCGAGAACAAAAACTTATATCGATGGAAATTGATTTGTAGAAGAGAGCAGCAAGATGTTCAAAATTAGAAAAAATAAGAAATACTGCCACACGGGAAAGAATCAATAGTAGATTATATACGGTATAAGCAATTAAATTGGTGTGGACACGTACGACGAATGTAAGAAGAAAGATTACCCAGGAAAACATTGGAATGGTGTCCACCTGGAAGTAGAAGGAAAGGAAGGCCTCGAAACTCGTGGATGCAAGAAATAACAGCTGGAATGAGAAATAGAGGACTGGAAGACATGGAGTGGATGGATAGAGACGAGTGGAGAAGAAAAATAAAACTTTAGGCACAGAAAGATGTGTAAACATTAAAAATCTGTATATAAATAAAAATAAAACTTTAAAATGAGCTATATACAGTGGCTGAAGTATTAATAATAATAATAATAATAATAATAATAATAATAATAATAATAATAATAGTGATGCTATTATGCATTGCAGAGACTTTTGATGTCCCAACTCCTTTCAAAAAACGTTAAGCTGAAAATATATAAAACTATTATTCTACCAGTTATATTATATGGGTGCGAAACATGGACTCTTACTTTAAGGGAGGAAAGGAGATTACGAGTATTTGAGAATAAAGTTCTTAGGAAAATTTTTGGACCAAAGAGAGATGAACAGACAGGTGAATGGAGAAGACTACATAACAATGAACTACATGGTCTTTATAGGAAGCCAGATGTAATAAGAACAGTTAAGTCTCGTAGACTGCGATGGGCAGGACATGTTGCACGTATGGGGAATGAAAGACGTGCATGGAAACTTCTTGTAGGAAAGCCAGAAGGAAAACGCCCAGTTGGTAGACCAAGAATGAGGTGGGAGAACAACATTAACTATAATTTGAGGGAAGTAGATTATACAGGGAATGATTGGAAAGCATTAGCTCAGGATAGGAATGTATGAAGAGCTTATGTCCGTGCGGTCATGAACCTACGGGTTCGATAGTGCCAGTGAGTAACTAAGAAAGAGTAAGTATAACAGTGATTAATTTGTTATCTCAGTCAAATATATAATTTATTCAAGTAGACGATCCACTCTCCTTGTGTGAGATCATTTTCAAGACATTGGCATTTCAATCCTCGGGAATCTCCTGAACATTTTGTAAAAAGCCCCATCACAATCGGTTATATTCTCATCTCTTTCGAAGAATGTTCTGCTTGTATTTCACTCCTGGAAATCAATTGATATATACGTGATATGTAGCCCCTTCCATATTTTATCGAAAAAAAAGCTTCGATGCGGTATAGAGGGCCTTGATCACTCATGGTCAAATTCTGAATTAACTAGTGGCACATTAAATGTCTTCTTAGCCAACTACCGAACTACAATAAAATTAATGATCCCAGGTAGTTCTTATAGAAATGTTTGGGCCAAAAAGAAATGTACAGGTGAATGGAGAAAACTACATAACAGTGAGCTACATGGTCTTTATAGGAAGCCAGATATCATAAGAACAGTTAAGTCTCGTAGAATTCGATGTACAGGACATGTGGCACGAATGGGGAACCAAAGACGTGCATGGAAGCTTCTTGTAGGAAAACCAGAGGGAAAACGCCCAGTTCGTACTCCTTCATGATATGTATAGGAAGCCAGATATAATAAGAACGGTTAAGTCTCGTAGACTGCGATGGGCAGGACATGTGGCACGAATGGGGAATGAAAGACGTGCATGGAAGCTTCTTGTAGGAAAACCAGAGGGAAAACGCCCAGTTGGTCGACCAATAATGAGGTGGGAGAATAACATTAACTATGATTTGAGGGAAGTAGATTTTACAGGGAATGATTGGACAACATTAGCTCAGGATAGGGATGTACGGAGAGCTTATGCCCGCGCGGCCATGTGCCTACAGTTTCTATAGTGTCAGTTAGTTAGTTAGTTAAAGAAGGAGTAAGATATTTATAGGTGTAATTTCTTTCACCCCACCCTCAGACTAATCAAATGTATTTATGTATGATAGTTTAGTATGGCCATGTATGTTATCCCAATTTATCGTTGTTTTCCAACGGTGTAAAACTTAATTTCCCTCTAGGTCTGGAAACGGTCAGAATATTTTTTAAACAAATTTTTAACAAATTAGTTGATTTCACTTTGAACGACCATTAATTTTAACGATTCGTGAGGATGGAAGTAGTTTTTTAACATCAACGCGACGTGTTGAATGGAGTTCGCTTCTCCAAGTCACTGTCAGAGTGGATACTCGTGTTTGCATCCAGTTTTAATTGACTTCATTTAAAAGCGATTTTTATTGGTCGACCTTATTTCATCTGAAATTGTCATTTATTACAAATTACGTTGAAATTCTGCTTTCAGTCTTACTTCATAAGTCGTTAGTAAAATTTACATCCATCCATTCATCCATAGTAATTCTGCCCGAAGGCAGGTCCTTCACTGCAATCATAGAATTTTCATGCTATGCTTGCAGCTTTACTAGGGAATTGTAGGTGTGGTAGCTTCCCGTTGCTTTCGACACCTGTGAAGGATGATGATGATGATAATGATGGACATATGATTTCGGGGACCGTTTGGGCCTTAAATGTTTCCTGACATTTGTCTTACAGGTGAGAAAAACCCCGATGAAAACCTCACCCAGAAAATGCCCCGACCGGGGATCGAACCCGGGCTCGCTGCGTGACAAGGCAGCACGCTACCTCGAGACCACAGCGCAGCGGTGGACAAAATTTACGTATAATTTAAAATTTAGTTTCAAATTAACATCTGGCCCCTTTGGGAAAAAGTTGGGCGAATGTAAAGATATCGTAAATTGGGTTAAGACTACATCAGTTAGAACAAATGGTTACAAATTTATTTATTTATGGCCACAAGTCTTGCGCAAGAAAATTAAGAGAGGATAAAAATGTTTCCATATCAAAAATTGCATTTTCCATACCTTTTTACACGCTTTACATTAGCTTGACCTATCTATGTAACGGAATCTTTCAACACTATTTTCACCCACTTAAAAACATTGGATCGACTTGAAACTTTGTTTACTTATAAACTATCGATGACAATACAATAATTTCATAAATTTATTCTAAGATCCTGGCCAGGATCATCAGGACATCTACAAAATAAAGACCTGTATAATAGGCTGCGGACTTATCGACGTTTTAGTCCATCGTTGTAAGAAATTAATATTATATGCTCTGGTGGTTCAGTTGGTAGAGCTGTGGACTGTAGTGGTATATAATTTCAGTAATCCATAGGTCGCTGGTTCAAATCCGGCCCGAAGGATTTTCTTTATACAAGAGTATTACTTTTAGCTTATACTATAATAGTATCGAATTTAAAGATATTTACATTTTTATCTTATTCTGTAAAATATTAATGACAATTTTGTAAACTTACCACACTGTAATTTATCAAAAAAACATGAGAAGGATACGATTAACTGTAACTATTTATCTTTATTAAAATATTCAAAAATATTATAATAATGTTAGATAATAATAATTAAAAAATAATAATTATAGTCTTGCTAGACACTAAAAATATCGTAAGCAATTAAATTTTCATGGGATTCCGGTTCATGACAATCAATTAAACTAAAAATTAAAAAAAAATAATAGTTTAAAAAACTAAAACAACACCCTTTATTAGAAAACGAAAATAAAAAATAAATAATAGTTTAATAAAAAAACTAAAACAACACGCTTTATTAGAAAACCGAACAAAAAAAGGAAAAATAATTTTAATTTCCAACACGCTTGGGATAAAATTAAAGTGGTCAACAAAAAAATCATCTCCAACACATATAGAATAAAAGTGGAGTTATAAAAAAAAATAATAATTTTATCATAAAAAATGTGGGGTGCTTTTTATGGTTTTTACATTTTCTTCTTAGAGACTTTACTTTTACCAATATCTGTTTATTTTCAAATATATTAATTGATATAGAGCACCCAACGCTTTTGATGGTAAAATTTAATTTTCTTTTTGTTTATAACTCTAGTTTTATTGTATATGTGTAGGAGATGATTTTTTGTTGACCACTTTAATTTTATCCCAAGCGTGTTGGAAATTAAAATTATTTTTCATTTTTTTAGTTCGGTTTTCTAATAAAGCGTTTTAGTTTTTTTGAACTATTATTTTTTTTTGATGTATGAAATATAACGTTCTCTTTCCTCTACTTCCTCAGGAGTTAAATTAAATGAAAGAACATAGTTTAAGAGCTGGTGACATGTGTCATTGCAAATATGTTACATCGAGTTTGTAATGAAATGTTTCCAAGACATGATATGAAGATATGTGAGTTGAGAAACTAAAACTTAACTTCAGAACTTCCTCTACGTAACAGTGCAATATGCTTCCATGTACCATATATAGTTTTTTTTTGTTTTATATCATGTTATAATTGTATACTCCTTAGAACTAGTTATGCATACTTGTACATATTTACTATTTTCATAGACATATCGTTCACACACACACACACACACACCACACGCACACACACACATATATATATATATATATATATATATATATATACATATATTCTATATCAACATCTATTTTGATTTGGGCATTCAGAAGTTTATATTTTAATTCTCCCTGGATTTGGAATAATTTCCCATATATACTTACTTACTCACTGGCACTATCGAACCCGTAGGTTCATGCGCGCGCAGACACAAGCTCTCCATACATCCCTATCCTGAGCTAATGCTTTCCAATCATTCCATGTATAATCTACTTCCCTCAAATCATAGTTAATGTTATTCTCCTACCTCATTCTTGGTCTTCCAACTGGGCGTTTCCCCTCTGGCTTTCCTGCAAGAAGCTTCCATGCAAGTCTTTCATTCCCCATACGTGCAACATGTCCTGCCTATCGCAGTCTACGAGGCTTAACTGTTCTTATTATATCTGACTTCCTATAAAGACCATGTAGTTCATTGTTGTGTAGTCTTCTCCATTCACCTGTTTGTTCATCTCTCTTTGGTTCAAAAATTTTCCTAAGTACTTTATTCTCAGATACTTGTAATCTCCTTTCCTCCCTTAAAGTAAGAGTCCATGTTTCGTTCCCATATAATATAACTGGTAGAATAACAGTTTTATATATTTTCAGTTTAACGTTTTTTGAAAGGAGTTGGGACATATATTATATATATAACAGAGTGGAAATTAAAAATAGAATCGCTCAAACAAAACAAGCAATAAATGCTTTAAACTCTGTTTGGCGGAGCAAAAATATTACAAAAAATAGAAAATTACAAATATATCAACCATAATTCAGAGCATTTTAACATATGGTGCTGAAGTCTGGCAAATTCCTACCAGGGAAATGAAAAAGAATTTTAAGTACAGAAATGGATGTTTTAAGAAGATCAGCTGGAAAATCTAGAATGGATAGAATATGAAATAAAGAAATAAGGGAAATTATGGGTGTAGAAGAGGAGCCGGACATCATAGACATCATAGAAAAGAAAAGATTGCAGTGGTATGGTCATGTCAAACGAATGCCAGAGCAAAGATTGCCAAAAATTGTTATGGAATGGATCCCAGTGGAAAGGAGGAAGAGAGGAAGACCGAAGAAAACTTGGATAGAAGGGGTACAAGCAGTTATGAATATCAGAGGAATGGAGGAAGATCAATGGATGAACAGAGAGGAATGGCGTTTGGTTTCCGGAAGACGGCGACAGTTGCCATGATACCGGATGATATATATATATATATATATATTACCTTCATTACTTAAGGTCAAATTTTAATTATAACATCGAAATATGTGTAGACCTGTAACTGTAATTGTTACTTTTGGTGTCCGGTAAGAAAAGATCATTGATGAAAAATGCCTTAGGAATTAGCTAAAATCATCGTAAGTAATGCCACGAGTGATTTCCAAATTATCGATAAATCACGACTCACGAAGTGAGGAGTGAATTTATCTAGAGAATTTGGAAATCAAGAGTGGCATTTGTTAGGACTATTTAACGAATAAAATTAAGCTGTTTACTCACAAATCATTATTTAAATATAGTTATTTTAAAATATTTATATATTTAATGTAAAGGGCGATCAAATGAGAAACGTTATGTTTCATTTATTCATCACTGCAACCAGATCATATTATTTATTGCCAAATGAACGCAATATTGTAAGAATGCACCCTAGTGGAGAAAAAAATGAAACACATCAAACTGTATAGGCCTATTAATTAATTTCTGATGTCCTTTGATGTAAATATGTCAATTATATTTTTCTGGGACGTTATTATCTGGGAAATAATACATTTAAGATAGTGCAAACAGTGGTTTCTTTTTTTGTTGTATAATCAATTGCTACAAATGTTTTTATGTTATATACCGCAAGGACTATTTGGTTGCATTCGTGCACTATATATATATATATATATATATATAGATATATATATATACCGTATTAAGCTTGCATTGCTCAATGTTAAAGATTTAATTATAACATCGATAAAGCGTAACTGCTTTAAAGTAGAATAAATATTCTCTTTAATTTGCTTGCTTGATATAGTCAGCTACTAGATGGCAGTGAAGACAGTGTTCTCGCGACATCTAGTAATAGTGGAGAGTATGATACATATATAAGAAGAATAAGTGTTTGAATTGGATTCGCCTGGTGGTGTAATGGATGTCACGCTGAGGTACAGACTCAGAGATCCGGGTTCGAATCCCGTCCAGGCATTTATTTTTCTTATCATACCGTATTAAGCTTGCATTGCTCAATGTTAAAGATTTAATTATAACATATATATATATATATATATATATATATACATCTGGTAGCCAAATGATTTGTAGGATTCTTACATCTTAATATATAAATTGTTATATTCAACGTATTTCTTAGAGAGTCAGTCACTGCAAAATAATGGTCTGACCTGTTCAGAATGTTAAAAAGGAGGAGCTTGATTTTAAAGTGACCAAATTAAATTGATAAAATCGAGGTGAAAAACAAGTGTGATTGATTTTGTAAATAAAAAATCATTGAAATGTGATTGGTCATTGACTCCCATTTGGGGCATGAGTTAAACAGTCTCTATAATAGATAATAGTTTAAAAGAACTAAAACGCTTTATTAGAAAACCGAACTAAAAAATGAAAAATAATTTTAATTTCCAATACGCTTGGGATAAAATTAAAGCGGCCAACAAAAAAATCATCTGCAACACATATAGAATAAAACTAGAGTTATCTACAAAAAAAAATAATTTTACCATCAAAAGCGTGGGGTGCTCTATATCAATTAATTTATTTGATAATAAACAGATATTCGTAAAAGTAAAGTCTCTAAGAAGAAAACGTAAAAACCATAAACAGCACCCCACGCTTTTGATGGTAAAATTATTTTCTTTTTGTAGATAACTCTAGTTTTATTCTAAATGTGTTGGAGATGATTTTTTTCTTGACCACTTTAATTTTATCTCAAGCGTGTTGGAAATTAAATTTATGTTTCATTTTTTAGTTCGGTTTTCTATTAAAGCGTGTTGTTTTTGGTTTTTAAAACTAATATTAATTTTTTTAATTTTTAGTTTAATGGATTGTCATAAACCGGAATCCCATGAAAATGTATTTGTTTACGATATTTTTGGTGTCTGGGCACGAATATAATTATATATTTTTTAAATTATTATTACTAACATTATCATAATATTTTTGAATATTTTAATAAAGATAAATTGTTACAGTTAATCGTTTACTTCTCATATTTTTTGCATAAATTACAATGTGGTAAGTTTACAAAATTGTCATTAATATTTTACAGAATAAGATAAAAATGTAAATATCTTTAAATTCGATACTATTGTAGTATGAGCTAAAAGTAATACTCTTCTAAAAAATCCTCCGGGCCGGATTTTTACCAGCGACCTATGGATCATGAAATTATATACCACTACAGTCCACCGCTCTAGCAACTGAGCTACCAGAGGATAAACTATTAATTTCTTACGATGGACTAAAAAATCGATAAGTCCGCAACCTACTACACCGGTCTTTATTTGTATGATGTCCTGATGATCCTGGCCAGGATCTTAGAAAAAAAAAATGAAAGTATTGTATTGTCTATAACTGTAGGCTTTCACGGCCGGCGTCTTGATCCCTATTAGGTTCGTCTTCCGAGCATATAGGCCGTGGTCCAGTCGTTCTTCTACTCGACGTTTCGTCTACTGCTGCGGTAGACATCTTCAGGAGATACTGCGTGCTCTCTGTGAACTCCTCAACAGTCGGCTGCAGACTGGCTGGTCGTTGGAAACTCCCTCCCTATTTATAGGCACGCCCCTGGTGGAGAGGCGGTTTTCTGCGCGGTCCGTGTTGCGTGCTGTTTTGTCCAGGCTGTCGCTAGCAGAAGTCATAGGCTTCGTTGTCGTATTGTGCAGTGCCGGGATTGTATTGTCATTAGTCCTTTAGAAGTAAACAAAGTTTCAAGTCGATCCAATGTTTTTAAGTGGGTGAAAATCGTGCTGAAAGATTTCGTTACATAGATACCGGTCAAGCAAGCGTGTAAATTTACATTGCATTTTAAGGTGTATGTTTCTAGATATATGATACATTGACAACATTGTAGTAGCCTCCATTTTAGGTAATTTGTTTAATGACCTTCTTTGTTTTATGTTACCCTGTAGACATTTATCATTACAGAAATCAATATCTACTGAAACCGGTTACACAAGACATTTTGTTCGCTATTTCTATCTCTTGGAGCGATATAAATCACTGAGTTTTAGAAAATGTGGGGGTTGATGATAAATTGCAAGGTTTTGCCCCTAACCCATATTTTACATTTTGACATCAAGACCTGCATGGCGACACAGTTGCTACGAAATGGAAAAAAAAAGACGCGTTTTTTCAAGTGAAATTACGGTATTCGGTAATCGGTATTTGATACTCTACTTGAGGCAGTAAATCTGCTTCCAAAGTCTTGTCTGACATTATTTATTCTTGCAAAAGTGTATATTTTTTATAGTAAAAATAAGTTTAGAAAAATTTACATCATTTTATTACACTACCTATATTCGTAGTGTATATATAGGTACATATACTTACTTACTTACTCACTGGCACTATGGAACCCGTAGGTTCGTGGCCGCGCGGACATAAGCTCTCCATACATCCCTATCCTGAGCTAATGCTTTCCAATCATTCCCTGTGTAATCTACCTCCCTCAAATCATAGTTAATGTTATTCCCCCACCTCATTCTTGGTCTACCAACTGAGCGTTTTCCCTCTGGTTTTCCTACAAGAAGCTTCCATGCACGTCTTTCATTCCCCATACGTGCAACTTGTCCTGCCCATTGCAGTCTACGAGACTTAACTGTTCTTATTATATCTGGCTTCCTATAAAGACCATGTAGTTCATTGTTATGTAGTCTTCTCAATTCACCTCTCTGTTCATCTCTCTTTGGTCCAAATTTTTTCCTAAGAACTTTATTCTCAAATACTCGTAATCTCCTTTCCTCCCTTAAAACAAGACTCCATATTTCGCATCCATATACTATAACTGGTAGAATAATAGTTTTATATATTTTCAGTTTAACGTTTTTTGAAAGGAGTTGGGACATCAAGAGTCTCTGCAATGCATAATAGCACGCATTTCCAGAATTGAGCCTATGTTTAATTTCTTTGTGCATCTCATTCCTATTTGTGATTATTGTTCCTAGGTATTTGAATTCACCCACTTCCTCAAAATTTCCCTCATTTGTCATTAGCTGTCCATCTCCATTATATAATGCATTTCTATGTATAAACATATATTTAGTTTCATTGATATTTACTTCCAGTCCCAATTTCTTAGCATTATTCAATAGTGTGTGTGTGTGTGTGTTGGCCTTTAGTATCATTTCGCTATCGGGTATTGTTTATTAAGCGACCTTATAGAAATTCTAATTCTATATTTTAAAATGCTCCCATATAACTTATATGTAGATTTCTTCTTGTATCTCGTAACCCCATGTTTCCCTTAACAGAGATTTAGGCGCTCTTCCCCTACAGGGAATAATTTGAACCATACTAATTTAGTTACACTTGTTTTCGTATAGATGTCCTTTGAGTGGTACGTGGTCAGCGTTCCGCCTCATACTGACATCTAGGAAACCAAGGTAGTACTAGGACGGGAAAATTCGGTAAATTTAGCTTAGAGTCATTTTCATTCAGGCTTAAGGATCTTTTACGAGCCTGAAAATCTTCAGACTCAGGACCCACGGCTTAAAGTCCCTCCCGGAGGACTTGCTCCTTGGATTTTTCCGTCCTAAAAAATCCATCGACCGCGGCCGGGTTTAAACCCGCGACCCTCGGGCCCAGAGGCAAGGATAAGTATTTTTATTTTATTTCGAGTGTTAAAGTGCGAACTACATTATCTTATACGCTAAAGTAAAGGGTTATTCGACCAATCAAAATGCAGTCCGTACATCTGATTTACATAACAACTGCAACATAGCTCGGAAGAGGTAAGTATATAGATTTCATAAAGATTTGTAAATAATTTTTATGGAAACAATCTGTAGGCCTATAACTAGATTTCTTAGAAGATCGCTAAATAGATTTATCGAAGTGTAACGCAATGGAGGAGATGTACGTTGTTACTGGAGAAATGAATAAGGTTTGTTTACTCTCCCTTTGCGATCTGAAGACACTGGTTTGTGTCCATTAATTAACAATGTCTTTAGTAAAAGCATCTGCTAAGAAATCAAGATACGAATTCTTCCTTTAATTAACGCTTCACAATATAAACACCTCCTTCCATCTCCTCTTCCTCCTAACATCTTTACCCCTAATTAAACACACCCTGTTTCAAAAATATATCAACCATGTCATTATAATTAGCGTTATGTTCTTTTGTTCCTACAAAAAATCCGACACGGAGAAACTGGATGAATTAAGCAAATTCCTCGGAAAGACAAATTTATGCTCTGGTTTAGGGAATATATATATATATATGTCCACCGCTGTGGTCTCGAGGTAGCGTGCTGCCTTGTCACGCAGCGGGCCCGGAATCGATCCCCGGTCGGGGCAGTTTTTTCGGTTGAGGTTTTTTTCGGGGTTTTTCCTCACCTGTAAGACAAATGTCACGAAAACTTTAAGGCCCAAACGGTCCCCGAAATCATATGACCATCATCATCATCATCCTTCACTGGTGTGGAAAGCAACGGGAAGCTACCACACCTACAATTCCCTAGTAAAGCTGCAAGCATAGCATGAAAATGCTATGATTGCAGTGAAGGACCTACCTTCGGGCAGAATTACTATGGATATATATATATATATATATATATATATAACGTTAAACTGAAAATATATAAAACTATTATCCTACCAGTTATACTATATGGATGCGAAACATGGACTCTTACTTTAAGGGAGGAAAGGAGATTACGAGTATTTGAGAATAAAGTTCGTAGGAAAAAATTTTGGACCAAAGAGAGATGAACAGGCAGGTGAATGGAGAAGACTACATAACAGTGAACAACATGGTGTTTATAGGAAGTCAGATATAATAAGAACAGTTAAGTCTCGTAGACTGCGATGGGCAGGACATGTGGCACGTATGGGGAATGAAAGACGTGGATGGAAACTTCTTGTTGGAAAACCAGAGGGAAAACGTCCTGTTGGTAGACCAAGAATGAGGTGGGACAATAACATTAACTATGATTTGAGGTGGGGGCACGCCGTAGCGTAGTGGTTAAGGCACTGCGCTACAAGCCGGAAGGTCGAGGGTACGAGTCCCGGTGGGGTCAGAATTTTTAAACTGACCCAAACCTTCTGGCGGCACTATGGCTCTGGGGTCGACTCAGCCTCTAACTGAAATGAGTACCAGACGCTTGTTCTGGGGTAAAGGCGGCCGTCACGCAGGGCTGACAACCCGGCTGACATCAAGTGCCGATTGTCAAGAAAAAGTGGGAGCCTTAACCTCCTACTACCCCAAGGGCCTCCTGAGGCCTGTAGTGGGATCACTTTTTTATGATTTGAGGTAAGTAGATTATGCACGGAATGATTGGAAAGCATTAGCTCAGAATAGGGATGCATGGAGAGCTTATGTCCGCGCGGCCATGAACCTACGGATTCGATAGTGCCAATGAGAAAGTTAGTGTATATAGGTCTATATATATCTTAATATATAAAAATTTGGTGTCACGTTGTTTGTCCGCGATGGAATCTTAAACTACTGAACCGATTTTAATAAAATTTTGCACACTGTGTGCAGTTTGATCCAACTTGAGACTTAGGGTAGTTTATAACTAAATTTATAGTCGCATATGAGTTCCATACGATTCTAACAGATGCGGTATAATTATCTGTGAGTTCCATACGATTCTAACAGATGGCTCTATGGGTTTCAAACAAAAACGTCCATGTCCTTATTTGATTGCTCAATCGTGTCACATGTTCTGATGTTCTGCCCAGAGCGACTTACCAGACTTAACTGTCCTTATAATATCTGGTTTGTCATGAAGTACATTTTATCTTTTTTTTTTTCATTTCACCTGTCTCTTCACCTTCTTGCTTATAAACTTCTCTTTTCTTTTTCGTTTACACTCTTTCCCTTCTTGTTTTTACCTTTTTGTTAACTTTCTGTTAATCTCACACATAGACACAAGGACAAGACACACACCCAGACCCAAGGTGGAGATTTAAAATCCCCAACCCCGCCGGGAATCGAACCCGGGGCGCTGGAGTGGAAGGTAGGGACTATACCGACTACGCCATGGCGACAGACATCTCATAAACACTTCATTTTCAAATATCAATCAGTAGAATAACACGACAAGGAAGTGAATAACACAGGGAAATATTAGAAAAGTTTAGCTCAGTTTAGGGTAGTATGTAGATTTCGTATCCCCGGGCCCACTAACCTTCGGGTTTGAAAATTTCTGTGAGTGAATTAGTTAGAACCATGGTGAAATTAAATATTTCTTACCTCTCCTCATATATTTTTTTACTAAGTTGATAGCGATTTCGAGACTATAACTGTCTCATCATCAGAACTTTGTTGGTGACTGTTATGTCGATTGGAAGAATATCTTCTTCTTCCCTCTGTTGGTGGACCGATGAACCTCTGGATCAGGTCAAAATTTGCGGGAATTTCGAAGTTCATAAGTTTTCTATAATTGTAGGCTTTCACGGCCGGCGTCATGATCCATATTTGGTTCGTCTTCCGGGCTTATAGGCCGTGGTCTGGTTGTCTTCATACTCGACGTTTCGTCTACTGCTGCGGTAGACCTCATCAGGAGATACTGCGTGCTCTCTGTGAACTCCTTAGCTATAAATAGAGAGACAGTTTCCAACGACCAGCCAGTCTGCAGCAGACTGTTGAGGAGTTCACAGAGAGCACGCAGTATCTCCTGATGAGGTCTACTGCGCAGTAGACGAAACGTCGAGTATGAAGACAACCAGACCACGGCCTATAAGCCCGGAAGACGAACCAAAATGGTTCATAAGTTTTCCTTTGTTTTTCGAATGTGGATATTTTCCCAAACCGTGAGTTCTTTTGTTAATTAGATTGGTTTTGATTCATTAAATGTTTTTCGGGCCAGCATGCGCAATTATGTGACTTTCACTTCTCATTTTTGATGTTCTATGATTTCTTTCACCCTGTTTTCAAATTTTTTTCGTTTTCCAATTAAAAATTTTGTCCCAATCCCTGCATTTTATCTGATAATTCCTGATTTGTTTTCATTCAATTATTTCATTTTTTTAGTTTTATTATCCTATAAGGCTGTTTAATATTATAACAGTTTGTCACCAGCAACAGAAATTAGTGACATATCTTAGAATATTATGAATTATTATTTTTTAAAATGTAAAGCCACCAAAGTACGATATAGGCGTATTTTCAGATTATACTGATACCTAAATTGGATATAAGTTTGTAATCTTTATTTTCTTGATAATCCTAATGCCACATTGCGATGTTTGTTGTTCATAACAGCGATACAAAGCGCGTAGTGTTAAACTGTTTAAGATTATCAGAAACTATGAGGTAAGTTATCCAAAAATACATCGTCATAGGTGTCAGGGATTGGATTATTTTAATCGTTACAGATCCAGATTTTACATCAGCAACGTTTTTCCCAAATAAACTAAACTAAATTCAGTCTGTGTTGTGTCACATATGTGTTACTTCCGGCTGTATAGAATTGTTAACATATAGTACCTATACTAGGTGGGCCGAAAAAACTCAGTTTTTTATTTTGAAGTTGTAATAGCGCGGAAAAGTTGCGAATTATATAGCTAGAAACCTTGTCGTGGTGGAGTGGCTTGCGTGCTTAAATGATCCTGAGAGCTATGCCGGCGGTAGCATTGCTGCTGATAGGGTTACCCATGCCGGACTGGTCGAAGGTGATAAGCCAGACTAAATAAGTACCTTGGTCGAAAGAGTGACGATCTTTCACCGTAAAAATACAACCATCAAGAAATGCGGACATGGGTTCTACTGGGGTAAAATTTTCCGGAGGTCAAATAGTCCCCCATTCGGTTCTCCGGGCGGGTATTACTTCAGGGAACCCATGCCAAAGGCTCAAACACAGGGACATGTTCCTAGGAACATGGAATGTTAGGACTTTATACAATAGCGGGGCACTAGAGATATTAACGCGGGAATTAGATAAATCACCCTTGGATATAGTCGCTTTACAGGAAGTTAGGTGGCCAGGAGAAGGTAGTCAGGAATCAGGAAGCTTTGCATTATACTATGGGTGTTGCACGTATGGGGAATGAAAGACGTGCATGGAAGCTTCTTGTAGGAAAGCCAGAGGGAAAACGCCCAGTTTGTAGACCAAGAATGAGGTGGGAGAACAACATTAACTATGATTTGAGGTAAGTAGATTATACAGGAAATGATTGGAAAGCATTAGCTCAGGATAGGGATGTATGGAGAGCTTATGTCCGCGCGGCCATGAACCTATGGGTTCGATAGTGCCAGTGAGTAAGTAAGTAAGTAAGTATCAAAATCTGTTGACATCTTCCGGTCGCGAAAATGCTCTGAAGTTTGGCAAAATATGTAAAAAAATTCATTTTTGCAATTATTTATTTTTCCTGATATCAAGTAGGTATTGCTGACCTTTGCTAAGCACGTTTATGTCTATCTGTGGGATCTGACAACCAATACTCTGCAAGTTATTTGTCAAATACCAAAAATGTGTAAAAATATAACTTGTTCATTATTCTGGCAAATTTTGGAGGTTATGCGCAACCGGAAGATATCAACTGATCTAAACCAAATTAAAACACAATGTTTTTAGGCTCCATTTGAAGACGTTACAAACTGTTACATTACTAAAACATCTAATTAAAAAATTTAAGAAATAATTTTCAAAAATGAAGTTTTTTCGTATTTTGTCAAACTTTAGAGCCTTTGCGCTATCGGAAGATGTCAACCGATTTTGATATATTTTTTCTTTTCTTTTGTCTATATAATTCGCAACTTTTTCGCGCAATTACAACTTCTTCTTCTTCTTCTACTACAAGGTTTAGGCTATGCAGCCTGTTCCGGCGAAGTTAAAAGTGGAGTCCATCTTCCACGTGGTCGGCCAACATCTCTTGTTCCTCTGGGATTATACAGGAAGGTTCTTTTTTGGTATTCTTTCGTTGTTCATTCTCATTAAGTGTTCTGTCCATTTCTCATTATTTTCGCTGATTTTATCTTCAATTTTATATATATTTAATTCTTCTCGTATAGTTTCATTCCTTATTCTATCCGCTCTTGTGCATCCTTTCACATTACGCAAAACAGCATTTCCACAGTCTGTATCCTGCTTTTATCCCTTGATTTCACTATCCAATTTTCACTTCCATACAACAACAAAGGAACAGCCATTGTTTTATATAATTTAAGTTTCGTATCTTTCCTTGTTTTCCGACCTAAGGTTCTTTTTATGGGTTCCACAAATAGCCTGAAATTTATTTACTTTATTTTCTATATCTTTATTTTCTCTATAAGTTATATCACATCCTAAATATTGGAAATGTGATACTTGTTCTATTATTTTGTTATCCAGTACAATTTTTGATCTAATTCCATATTTACCCATAAATGCCATTACTTTTGACTTATTTATTGATATTTTACAATTATATCTATTGGCTATTAATTTAAATTTATATGCTAACATTTGGAGCTCATTTTCAGATTCTGCTAAAAGTACAACATCGTCAGCGAATAATAAAGCATTTATTTTATCTTTATTATCAATTAATATTCCTTCATTAGTTAAAACCTTCTTCCATTCTTTTAGGATATCGTCCATATAAATATTAAATAATATAGGTGAGAGTGAACACCCTTGTCATACTCCTTGGTTTATTTGAAAAAAAAAACTTCGAAATAAAAAAAAGAGTAAGTTAAGAGGGAATGAAGTTACTGGTCTTTTCCAATTAAATAATTTTTAAAAAAATTACAGATTTTCTATCATTGACATCGACGTTACTATGACCAAAATGTTTATTTAAATCAAGTTCGCTAACCAACTGAAAAGAATATTTAAAAATTGTTCTAACGATAGCTTTTTTACTTTGGCAGCGAAATTCAACAATGTTATTGTATACGAATCATAAATATGGCTATACGTTTGATCGCGTTGTGTGATGAAAATATTACCATTACAGGAAATATGAAATTACCGCTGGAAAGGCAATCATTCAAATTACAACAATGGAATAAAACAAAACTGTGTAGAACTTATGTCATTAGTCAAAATGGCGTTGAATATGCAACAGCAAATTACAATTGCTGCATGGGCAATAACGTATGCTAATGATCGTGAGGCCGCAAGACTAGCAAAACTTGAGTTTAACGTAGCATTGCAGCCGTCGACTGTGGGGAAGTGGAGAAAACGACTGCTGGAAACGGGAAGGATCCAGAAAATCAAACCTCCTAAAAGGCCTCGCATTAGCACGGATGCAGAAACAACGAAGATAATTGTGGAGGCGTTCGACGCTAGCCCACAAAAATCAACCCGCCAAGCTGCACGTGAGCAGTGATTTGTTTTGTTTTGTTCTATTTTTGTAATTTGAAGGATTCCCTTTGCAATGATAACAACATATTTCCTTTAATAATTATATTTTCGTCACAAAATGCGATCAGACGTACAGCCATATTTCTGATATACGCGTAGTACGAAGGAGTGGTTTTCCAACTTTCAGTGAAATACGACCGTTAGAGGAAGGCGTTTAACTCAAATCAGAAATCCAAAAATCGCTCTAGCAGCCGCTTCGTTTGTTCTCTCTAATGTGTTTCTATAGCATAAAATGTAATTATATCTTACATACCAAATTTGTCCCACAAGATACATTGCTTTTAATATACTTCATATTTTAATAAAAGAATCAATATATTTCGGTTTCTTTCAAATTATACAACATTACTCAGTACGTAATAACTTGTTTCTATCGGTTTGTTTTCACTACGGTCGGACTCATTTAAATAAGCAGGAATAAAAATATCAATTTCTCCAATTTAAGCGTTAGCAAAAAAAAATATTTTTTTGTGAACAAAAATAAATGAACCAAAGTTTGGACTAACGGAGAGATTCGCTTAGTGTCCGCAATTCCTACATGGAGGATTTTTAAGAGTTTACTCGGTTGTTCGAATGGGACCAGCAGGTACAGGAAGTCTCAATTCATAAACATAGTGTGAAAAAAAGAAACCTGAATCCCTGATTCTAGGCCAAATTAAATGGTTCGCATACACCGATGGTTCCTAGGTAAATGTATTTAACTCCATGGATATAAAAGTGGAATCACGAAAATAAATGTCGTCAAGACATCGATAACACTTGTGCTTCGTCAATTTGCAATTTAAATTTATTGAATTTACTTAAAATTAAAAGAAAGGGCACTATTTCTACAACGTGAGGCAAATAGGATTCAATAATGAAAAATGAAAATTTGATAAGCTGTTAAATAAAAGGGCAAATCCGGAAATTCTTTAAAATGTAGTTATCGTAAAGCACAGATCTTTCATGAAATATTGCAGTACTTTGAAAATTCATATAAAGTTATTTACTTACTTACTCACTGGCACTATCGAACCCGTAGGTTCATGGCCGCACGGACATAAGCTCTCCATACATCCCTATCCTGAGCTAATGCTTTCCAATCATTCCCTGTATAATCTACTTCCCTCAAATCATAGTTAATGTTGTTCTCCCACCTCATTCTTGGTCTACCAACTGGGCGTTTTCCTTCTGGCTTTCCTACAAGAAGTTTCCATGCACGTCTTTCATTCCCCATACGCGCAACATGTCCAGCCCATCGAATTCTACGGGACTTAACTGCTCTTATTATATCTGGCTTCCTATAAAGACCTTGTAGTTCATTGTTATGTAGTCTTCACCATTCACCTGTCTGTTCATCTCTCTTTGGTCCAAAAATTTTCCTAAGAACTTTATTCTCAAATACTCGTAATCTCCTTTCCTCCCTTAAAGTAAGAGTCCATGTTTCGCACCCATATAATATAACTGGTAGAATAATAGTTTTATATATTTTCAGCTTAACGTTTTTTGAAAGGAGTTGGGACATCAAGAGTCTCTGCAATGCATAATAGCATGCATTTCCAGAATTGAGCCTATGTTTAATTTCTTTGTGCATCTCATTCCTATTTGTGATTATTGTTCCTAGGTATTTGAATTCAGCCAATTCCTCAAAATTTCCCTCATTTGTCATTAGCTGTCCATTTCCATTATATAATGTATTTCTACGTGTGACCATATATTTAGTTTTACTGATATTTACTTCCAGTCCTAATTTCTTAGTGTTACTCAATGGTGTGTGCGTGTTGGCCTTTAGTATCTCCTCGCTATCGGCCAGTAGTACTACATCATCAGCATAAACTAACAGCTTATTAATACCATTGAGTTGTAAGCCTTCCTCATTCTCTAAAGATTTAATGGCATGCTCTAGTACAAAATTAAATAGTAGAGCAGATAGTGCATCTCCTTGCTTCAACCCATTCTGGATTTCAAAAGTGTCTGAAAACTGTTTGCCTACACGCACCCTACTCGTTGAGCCATTTAGACACATTCGTATAAGTCTAACTAACTTTTTAGGAATTCCGAACTCCAGCAGGATACTATATAACTTCTCCCTCTTAATTGAATCATATGCTTTTTTGAAGTCTACATATAGTTGATGTAACTATATAAAGTTATTGGATGTAATTCGTTCTGAAAACTTTATTTCTTGGACTCACGCCTAGAGTTCTTTCAGGAAAATCTCGAATAAGTTAGTGAGTAACATGACAAGCATTTTCATCAATATAAAGTAGGTAGCAAGAGAATTAGAGTACCAACCCTCTGTCCAATTGTTACTGATTAATTAAAACAAATTAAAACCCAAAAATCATCTTAATTTTTATACAACTCTAATGAAATGTACATTTATAATTTAGTTTCATATAACGAGTAAATCTACATAACTTTAAAGTAAATATGTGCTCCAATTAAAACAGTGTATTATTAGGAAATAAGCTGAAAATAAATTTGAATTTAGCAAGAAAGCTGCTATTAAACAACCCCAAGAAAAATAAAAAAAAAGTTTCATTCTGTACACCAATATATCGTAATAAATTGGACTGTTTACGGTATTAAACTTACAACTTGGGTTAACATATATATATATATATATATATATATATATATATATATATATATATATACAGTTGAATGAAAAACACGTCATTAAACAACTTTTTTTCCAATTGCATATTTTTTATTATATACAACTTTCCTCATTAGAGGATTGCCTCAAGGACAAAGTGATACAGACAGTTTTTGGAATTGATGAAATACATTTTGTAAATACATTAAAAAAAATTAAATTTTAGGCCTAATTGAAGTATACATACTATAAAGTAGAAATTTTGTAAGTGTGGTTTCTTAAAATTGAAATTGATCCTCTAATGGCAGCGGTGGCAATTTTAGAAAGATACACCCTGTCCAAATCTAAAGAATTCCAAAATTTGGCTATATATACTATTATAACATTCATTGATGTAGCCTATTAGTTCGTAGCTAAAACTAGAAAATAATGATTATTTGAACGAGTATTTTCTACACTTAATTTTCCAACGTGTTGGCTACAATATTTTATCTACGTTCAGAGTATTTTAGTATATGTTGTAAATTTAGTGTATTTAATGAAATGTATTGAGCACCTCCTTATCAAAATCTTTGCTCTTGTAAAACTATTATTGTTAAAATAATGACATAAACCTCTAAGTATTTTGCTAGAAAGCATAGAAGGTTTTTTAGAAGAGTTATTCTGTAAAGTAATTAATTTTCCTACTGAAGCTCCTGTTATTAAATGTCTGAGATATACCATGATGGCGGCTCATCACGCCTGTTCCAATATGAAATGACGTTTTTGCCAGGGAAAACGGGCGAAACCGCAAAAACCTGCCCTGGTATCAATTCGTCTACTCCGAACTTCACATGGAGTGACCGAGATACAAACTCGGGAACTATGTGCAGGTGGAGAGCGAGTGACTAACTTCTTACGGGACGGAGCCGCCTGATCGAATTATGTTTATAAATGAGAATTTTTAATTTATTGAATTACATTTATTTTAATTTCTTCCTAGGTGCATACTGATCTACAGCTTGATTTGTGGAATGGCGATAATTTCATTCAGAAATGTCACTTTCGCCCATGAAGTCATCAAAAATGACCAAGTACTTTTTTACTTGACTCACTGTGTTCTGGACATAGTACAGAATAACTTCAACAAAGATATGCCGATTGCAATACAAACGCCTGATACGTGGTCAGAAGCGCATATAAGCATATTTCCAAGCAATAAATCATACAATGAATACATGTTTTTCAAATGGTTCAATTTAAAAAATACAATTCCTTACACAATTTTGGGATACATGGAAAACTTCAAAACTCGGAATGAAAATGGTCCAAAACCAGGATCCAATATCTTACTTGTTCCTGATCAAGAGATTTCTATAATATATGGTACGTTAAACCCTATGTTACTGAGAATGAACTATAATTCTAGAAATATTGGCGCAAAAACTGTGATTGCTTTGATGGAACCGGCAAAGTCAGAAAGATATGTTTTACGATTATCAATGGTTATTCTTCAACTTGCATTCGAAATACATCAACTGGAAAATGTTATTGTCATAGTACCATTTATCACCTTGGATCAAGGTTCAAAAATGTACATAATCTATCTTTTCGCTATTGGTTGGCTTCCGGAAGAACAAGGGAACATTTGCTCTCAAGTGATAAACAATCCAAAAATTGCAGGAACTTGGACTTCACAAAGAATGAAATACCAATACAGAGAACTGTTTCCCAAGAAAACAATGACTGACATGAGACAATGCCGCGTACGCATATCAACTTCTACATTTGAACCTTTAGTAGTCACAACAGGTACAGGCTTGGCAGGATTCTTTCCAAACATCATACAGGTTGCATCAGAAATATTGAACTTTCAACCTAGTCTATCGCATGAAGAACCGTTTATTGTAATCCCAGTATCACACCACAGTGGAATTGACGAATGCACTGTAACGTATCCATATGTGAGGGCAGATTTTACTTGGTACGTTCCTTCAGGAGAACAAATCCCTGGTTGGAGGAATCTTATCGGAATTTTTACGCCCACAACATGGTTCTTGGTGTTACTAGCATTTATATCCAGAACAGCAACACATTGGCTTCTTGTAATTGTATCCAATCGTTTTAGAAATACACAAATGGATACTGATTTTGTTTGTGTTTTGATGGGTTCATTTCTGTCACAACTTGGAATGGGATGTAAAGAAAATTACAAAGGGACTTTTATTGTATTTTTCTTTCTACTTTGGATATGTTACTGTTTGCAAATCTATACACTATACCAGTCATCGTTATTTGGATGTCTTTTGAAACCAACAGAATATCCACCAATTAAAACTTTGAAACAGCTTGAAGAATCTGATATAGAAATGGTACAGTGTGTAGATATTCGGGGTCCAGGAACCAAACTGAATATCACTTATGATAAATGCACAAAATACGCCGGAGTTACCTCATTCGGCACGAGCGAAGCCAATGTAGCTTATTTCAATCACATACTCAGTTACAATTTATATTACAATGTACACAAAGCATTGGGAATCAAAGCTAAATATGTCACCTTGGAAGAGATAATACTATCAGAATATGTGGCCTTTTCCGTAAGCGGATTGGGATGTATGTTCTATAACAAGTTGAACAAAATGCAGCACAGACTTTACAGCTCTGGAATAATGAACCAATGGATGAAAGAAATGACAGAGAAAATTTGGCGAAGTCATTTTAGAGAAACGGCAAGTGGTGATGTTGAAACTTTGAAACTTTTACATCTTCAAGGACTTCTTTACTTATTGTCTATAGGTTTAACATTGGCTTTTGTTATATTTGTTATTGAAATCTTGATTGGACGTGTGAACAGTACACGAAAGTAAAATACTTTCAAACATAGTAACAATATCTTTAATTTAGAATTATTTCCCCAGGAATTGCAAGAAATCATGATAAATCGGTGACCTGTAGACAAATCAGTGGATAAAAAATTATAAGAATTCAGTCAACAGAACAGCAATACAACAAAACAAATAAAAATACAAGATGACAGTATACTATTCCATAATGGCTTCATGACAAACATTATAATTATTTCCAAAATACGGTGAATGGAAAAAAGACACCAAAGTTTTTAATGTAACAGGAGACAAACAATAATGAAGTTAAGTATATGCAGCTGAACTTGTTGTAATACCCGAAGTACTTTACAATATTAATCTGCCAACATGTGTAGTTTTTTCTGATTTTGGTTGGTAGCACAAAATCCAAGCAACATCTACAGAATTACCTGAAATCCACGATGAACTTCTTTTAAAAATAATAAAGCAATTTCATCTAAAATACTTTACAAAAGCACGTTTGCATATACGAGAGTGTAGTCCATCACATGTGCAAATTGTAGTGAAGATGTCTTACCTTTGTGATCCACTAAAACAAACTTCATAAAGTTGCAAATTCGGCACTGGAAATAACGATCACGTCACCAAACATTACAATGGACTGTTACTTAAAATAACCATTAAAATTTCAATATGATGTTAAAAAAACAAAACAAAAAAATGCTAGATTAAAACATGGGCGCTCAAACACATGGAAACAATGTAACTCAAAAAGGCATTTCCAATGTGAATAAAATTTCATGATCTGGTATTCCATCATGAATAAATATCTCAAAAAAGAAATGTACGTATTTACCAGTTTGAAGTTACCATTAAGTACTGAGATATGGTAGTGAAGCATGGACAAGGCGAAGAAGAGATGGAAGCCGAATAAGATCAAATGAGATGCGATTTATGCGCCGTACAGCAGGCTACACAAAGTGGGACCATAAAAGAAATTAGGAAATTATAGAAGAGTTGGATGTAGAACCCATTCTTCGCCATATACAAAACTACCAGACCAACTGGAAAGCCCATCTTCAATGGGAATTCCAAAAGCCATACTTCGCTACTGCCCCCAAGGCAAAAGATCGCTGGGACGTCCAAAAATGCGCTGGATGGAAAATTCCTCTTTGAGACCGTAACAGGCCACATGGCCTAATACTTGCATGGATGATGATGATCATGAAGTTATCATTCTATGAAGGAATCCGATCCTATCTTAAGGATTTTAGGATCAATATGATGTAAAATAGGCATCTGGTATAGCAGTCGTCCTCAATTTGGGGACAAGTAGAAGAAGAACGTTAAATTTATTTAAAGTAAAACTTTTACCAATTAAATTAATATTTAAATATAACTGAATTAAAAATTAAATGGTAAAAGAAATTCAACCGTTCCTTTTATGACACCATGAATGTAAATGTCCTATTACTTAAGGAATATTTACTTCATATTATGGAATGTACTAGAATAAAATGCAATCTTAATAAAGTAATTGTACTTAGTAAGTATAATTCATCTATAGAAGAGGATTCCTCAGATGACAACTGGTTCACGAGGAAAGCAATTTATTAAAAATTGTCCAAATTAACTTGGTCTTATATGACAAGAATTTGATTATAATGCAGTGGAAACAACGTTATCCAATAAAATGACGGTATTGATTATTTTTCCAGCATTTTATAAATTAAAATAAATTTGTATTACATTGTAAACATCCTACATTGATTATAGAACAATTACAGAAAGGAAACGCATGACTTTTGATGACAAGGACTTTTTTAAAGACAGTTCAAATTAGACCTGTTTTAGGCCGTGGAAAATCAAATAGTAAATATTCTTCTTCTTTGTAGTTTGATGTATTAAATTGCATATACCTGTAGTGATTGTGCGTGTATTGATATAAGTAGCTGTATTTCATATTTGATCTTCGTGCAACCTGAAGTTTGATAAACTGTTGACAGTGTAATGAAACTCTCTCTCTCTCTCTCTCTCTCTCTCTCTCTCTCTCTCTCTCTCTCTCTCTCTCTCTCTCTGTATGTGTTGTCTTGTGTTTTGTGTTGTGTTGTGTGTTCTGTTGTGTTGTGTGTGTGTGTGTGTGTGTGAGAGAGAGAGAGAGAGAGAGTGAAACAGGTGACGCTTCTCTCCCCGCTTTAGGGTCTTATTTTTCCCTCTTCGTGTTGTTTAAAAATTGTTGTTTGTGATGTTTTTTTGGATTTTGAAAAGTTAGTTTGTGTTTTTTTTTATGTCCGGGCGTAGAGAAGAAAAGTTGTTTTGAGTATTGACAAAGTTTGGAGAGGATGGAACTATTTTTAGGATTTATGTGCTAGCTAAAGTATTTTTACGCACAGGGAGGGATAAAAACCGAGAAGTAAGCTGTTAGATATTTATCTATATGTGCAGTAGGTGGAATGTGTTTGTAGTTTATCTTTGTAGTGTTATTAGTGTTGGTTTTTATTTATGGTACTGTACAGTGTATTGTAGTGTTTAAATGTATTTTGTGTGTCATTTATGTATGTGGAAGCTATGACGTATTGATGTTGTTAGTGAATTGTGTGAGTAAAGTTTCAATAGTTTTTAATTAAATATGGATTTTCATCAAGTAAACACCAACTCAATTGATTATTTAATACAAGCTGACACAAGCTTCTTGGTGATTTGTTATTTTAAATTATTACTCCGGATTAAAAAGTGCACACAGGAAATTTGGTTTTGCAACAGTTGCATCAAACATGATCTTAAACCAAAATATATTAATATCAAGACTAACTTTAATAACTCAGCCTCAAGGAAAGCTTCTGCTGCAGCTGTGAGAACTTGGCTCCGAGAAGAGATGTTTTAAGTGTAGCTATATTTGATGTATATACATTCAGACCACACTTAGAATTTATAAATATAAAAATCAAATAAAACTAAGTTTTGTTTTTATTTAATTAATAAATACGGATTTTCATCAAGTAAACACCAACTCAATTGATTACTTTTCAATATTTTGTTCTAAGGTTTCCTTGACTTCCTTCATGGATGTGACATACACATTAATTGAGGGGCCGAATTTGCCCATTTGGGCAGACTTATTGAAATTGTTTTATGGAATATGAGTTAATGGCGGTGTGAGTGTTTTCCATCTGTTGGGACTGTGTTCTGGAATTAACAACTGCAGCCGAAAGTTGAGGAGTTCATACAGCACGCAGATTCTCCTGAGGATGTCTACCGTAGCAGTAGATGAAACAATGACTTTTAAGAAAACCAGACCACGGCCATTTAGCCCTAAAGAGAAACCCAACAAGAATCAAGACCTGGCCGTGAAAGCCTAAAATTTGACATTGTGTTTGTTTGTTTCACTAGAACAATATTAAAGACCTGACTAAAAATTATCCATGGACAGAAGTCTGAGACTGATCAGGGAAGAAGAAATAGCGCAATTAAGAATAAAAACTGGTCATGATTGTCTGGCCGAACACCTTCACCAGTTTTGCACATCCAATTGTCCTACAGTGCCTCTTATTGAACCTTAGGATCATTATGGACTTAAAACATATATCTGCCTGTCCTGTTTTGAAGAGTGAAACTTTAATAAGAAGTGCTTTATGCAACAGAAGTCCCATCTGGTGTAACCCGCTGTTCTGCGCACGAATCTCATTTCACAAGCCGTTACAAAATAAATCTCAATACTTTAAAAATGAACAAAAGCACTAGTGCAGTAAGTAAAAACATTTATTTTGAAATATTGATAGTGATACTGCAATTTGTATTAATCATCATCATCATCATCATCATCATCATCATCATCATGGACAAATTCGTTTTAGGCCATGTGGCCTGTACGGTAAACCTAGCGAAGATGGTCTTGATCTTTCCGTCGATATTTTGGTCTTCCTTAGTCCCTATGTCCAGTTGGGGTATATTGGAATGCCAATTTTGGAAGTCTATTTCTTGCCATTCTCCTCAGATGATTTTTCCATTCTTATTGGTATCTTTGTATATCTTCATTTAAACTTGTTACTTCAAGTTTTTATTATTGATTTCGTACATCTCAATGATGGATAAATCATATTTGAAGAGAAAAATTATACGCTCAGACCGGGACTTGAACCCGGGACCCTTGGTTCTCTAGACCAAGATGTACGAAATCAATAATAAAAACTTGGAAAAAGCCGTACTGGCTGTAATGTATAATTCCCAAATATGTCTTCTTAATAAAGGAGCCGCCATTTGCAAGATAGAAGCATGGCTTCACAGCATTTGGTGGATGGGAATTACAATGTATATAGAGAAAGATTTGCGTTTAGATCGGTACTTGCTCAGGTAGCTCAGTTGGTAGAGCACTTGGTCTAGAGAACCAAGGGTCCCGGGTTCAAGTCCCGGTCTGAGCGTATAATTTTTCTCTTCAAATTTGTTACTTCAAGTTTTCCTCTGATAATTTGTATTAATTTCGGTATTAATTCATCACATGCAGCTCTCCACGCCTCTTCTATTTCATCATCACTGCACACATCGTCTGAAACTTTCTCCATAATCAGAAATAAATCCCAAATCAAATTTGTTTTACAGCTTTTAACAAATATAAGATGGCGACATGACCAACAATACTTAATACTTCCCCATAGTAACACATATAGCTGATTCACCTTCTGAAATCTAACATTTATCTTCAATTATATTTATTAAAACTTTAGCTAATACCTACTTACTTACTCACTGGCTCTATCGAACTCGTAGGTTCATGGCCGCGCGGACATAATCTCTCCATACATCCCTCTCCCGAGCCAATGCTTTCCAATTATTTCCTGTATAATCTACATCCCTGAAATCATAGTTAATGTTATTCTCCCACCTCATTCTTCGTCTACCAACTGGGCGTTTTCCCTCTGGCTTTCCAACAACAAGGTTCCATGCAAGTGTTTCATTCCCCATACGTGCAACATGTCCTGCCCATCGCAATCTACGAGACTTAACTGTTCTTATTATATCTGGCCTCTCATAAATACCATATAGTTAATTGTTATGTAGTCTTCTCCATTCACCTGTCTGTTCATCTCTCTTTGGTCCAAACATTTTCCTAAGTACTTTATTCTCAGATACCTGTAATCTCCTTTCCTCCCTTAAAGTAAGAGTCCATGTTTCGCACCCATATAATATAACTGGTAGAATAATCGTTTTATATATTTTCAGTTTAACGTTTTTTGAAAGGAGTTGGGAAGTCAAAAGTCTCTGCAATGCATAATAGCACGCATTTCCAGAATTGAGCCTATGTTTAATTTCTTTGTGCATCTCATTCCTATTTGTGATTATTGTTCCTAGGTATTTGAATTCAGCCACTTCCTCAAAATTTCCCTCATTTGTCATTAGCTGTCCGTTTCCATTATATACTGAATTTCTACGTGTGACTATATATTTAGTTTTATTGATATCTACTTCCAGTCCTAATTTCTTAGTGTTACTCAATAGTTTGCGCGTGTTGTCCTAAAATAAATACACATAGTGCAAAAAATAGTATGCAATACACACGTGATAAACACATAACGGAATCTCGGAAAAAAAATATTCGGCGCAAGCGCCTCGGTTTTTTTAAACTTTTTTCTAAACAGTAGCAAGTGTTTACCGCACGCGTATCGCAATATCGTGCCGGGTGCTTGTATGTTGAGTGTAACAAATGTCGCCCAGTAAGTAACATTGACACTGTATCTGATAGTGGGGAATCTAGTGATAGATTGTGATTGGTTCTGAATCTCGTTCCTCTCTCCAGGCAGGCAGGCTTGTAGTTATTTATAAAACTGTCTGTCAGATAGACATTGAACGATTTTCTGTTGTTTTTCCCCTGGTCGTGGACAATAATCAGCCCTAGACAGTATAGATTTTCGATAACTCAATGCCCAAGTTATTTTCCTGTAATGCGCTGTACATTCTGTGATTCAATCCGATTTTCTGCTTCACCTTTTCTCGTGAGCCCCTCAGTTAACGGCTGTTAATTAAATATTTTGTGTCAGAACTCCTATAACGACCGTCCCGAGTTGTATGATTGTAACTTAATTCCTTTTTGGGGTATGGAATTAAAATATAATCTTGTAAGCCCATGTTTTCCTTAACAGAGATTTAGGCGCTCTCCTCCTACAGGGAAGGATTTGAACCATACTAATTTAGTCACACTTGTTTTCGTATAGATGTCATTTGAGTGGTCCGTGGTCAGCGTTCCGCCTCTTACTGACATCTAGGAAACCAAGGTAGTACTAGGACGGGAAAATTCGGTAAATTTTGCTTAGAGGCCTTTTCATTCAGGCTTAAGGATCTTTTACGAGCCTGAAATCTTCACACTCGGGACCCACGGCTTGAAGTCCCTCCCGGAGGACTTGCTCCTTGGATTTTTCCACCCTAAAAAAATCCATCGACCCCGGGACCAGAGGCAAGGAGTATAACCACTAGTCCACCGAGACATTCAAAACAAACAAAACATAACGGTACCTGAGATATTTATCAGTGTTATTATTACCATATTAAACAAAGCTCCTCCTTTTCAATATTCTGAACAGGTCTGACCGTTATTTTGCAGTGACTGAGCCTATAAGAAATACGGCTACCAGATTGTATATATAGTGCATACATGTCAACATTTGTAGCAATTGATTATACCACCAAAAAAAGAAACCGCTGTTTGCACTTTCTTAAATGTATTTTTTTCCCAGGTAATAATCCAGAAAAATATAATTGTCATATTTACATCATACGACATCAGAAATGAATTAACATACAGATTGATGTGTTTAATTTTTTCTCCACTAGAGAGCATTCGTACAATATTGCGTTCCTTTGGCAATAAATAGTATGATCTGGTTGCAGTGATAAACAAAAGAAGCAGTAGAAGCGTAACTATCGCTTCTCATTTGTTTTCAAACATCGCCGTTTGCATTAAATATATAAATATTTTGAAATAACTACAGTTAAATAATGATTTGTGAGTAAACAGCTTAATTTTATTCGTTAAATAGTCCTAACAAATGCCACTCTTGATTTCCAAATTCTCTAGATAAATTCACTCCTCACTTCGTGAGTCGTGAATTTATCGATAATTTGGAAATCACTCGTGGCATTACTTATGATAATTAATTGTTTAATATGACTATTATTGTAATTTTTTGTATTTAAATGTAACATATGTTTGTCCTGGTGAGTGGAAGAGAGGGCCACATGGTCTTAACTCCACCAGGCTAAATAAATCTATTCTAAAATTCTATTCTAAATCTGAATACATGAGTGTGTTTTAGTACAGTAGCGTCCATGTGTGAACTTTGCTTTTAAGTAATGGAGTTTGCGCATTTAATTTATTATAAACAACAGTTGAAATCAACTAATGAAACAGCCGGCGTTTTAAAGTTTTTATTAGAAAACCGCTGGAGCTAAATAATGAAATCAGTTTCAAACTTTTTTGTTTCTCTTCAGGTACGAAATTTCCTGCAGAGTTCTATAGTGGGGATATTTGTTTGTTTAGAACTGTTTGTTGAGTGAATTATTAAAAAGTCGATTCTTCTTTTTTTTCCCTCTCTCTCTCTCACTCTACAAACAATTTACTTTTCATCTCAGAATTTCATTCATAGATGGCGAACACGTCTTTTTTAAAGGAATTACGCTTTTTTGCTTTGTTCTAAGTAAATACATTGTCTGTTAAATTAGTTTCTAAATTGAAAAGGGGAGGAAAAAAAGTAGCTTTGTTTATTTTCTGAAAACGTAGTATACACAAAAGATTTTTTCTCACTTCTCCAGATAAATTAGTCCATATAAATCGATAAAACGTTCCTACATGTAAAACTATTTACAGATAGTATTGGAATTATTTATGCCGCCTATTTTTCGTCAGATTTTATTAATTTGTGTTTTAGTGGGGGTAGCTTTCTTAACTTAATTGGAACGTAAGGTTTTAGGTTATGTTCATATCCGTACTCTGGAAATTTCTTCTTCTTCTTCTTCGACTTACCTCCACATATAAGTTTGCCGTCTTCAGTTCCCATTTATTTCTATCATTCCAATCTCCTTCTTCCAAATTCGTATCATCCATTAGTCCACCGCTGTGATCTCGAGGTAGCGTGCTGCCTTGCGGTCGGGGCAGTTTTTCTGGGTGAGGTTTTTATCGGGGTTTTTCCTCACCTGTAAGACATGTCAGTATAACTTTAAGGCGCAAACGGTCCCCGAAATCATATGGCCATCATCATCACCATTCACCGGTGTGGAAAGCAACGGGAAGCTACCACACCTATAATTCCCTAGTAAAGCTGCAAACATAGAATGAAAATGCTATGATTACAGTGAAGGACCTGCCTTCGGGTAGAATTACTATGGAAGGACGGATCATCCATTATAGTTCAGACATAGGTTTTCCATTTCCAGCTTGGTCTGCCACGTTTATTTCTTCCAGGGGGTGACCATTGGTATACATTTTTTGGCCATCTGTCATTCTCCATTTTTTCTGCATGGCCGAGTATTTGAGAACAAGGTTCTTACGAAATTTTTTGAACCAAAGAGGGATGAACAGACAGGTGAATGGAGAAGAATGCATAATAGTGAATTGCATAGTCTTTATAGGAAGCCAGATATAATAAGAACAGTTAAGTCTCGTAGACTGCGATGGGCAGGACATGTGACACGAATGGGGAATGAAAGACGTGCATTGGAGCTTCTTGTAGGAAAACCAGAGGGAAAACGCCCAGTTGATAGATTAAGAATTAGGTGGGAGAATAGCAGTATCTATGATTTGAGGGAGTAGATTATACAGGGGATGACTGGAAAACATTGGCTCAGGATAGGGACGTATGGAGAGATTGTCCACGCGGCCATGAACCTACAGGTTCGATAGTGCTAGTGAGTGAGTTAGTTAGTTAGTTGTACATGGTCATACCATATAAGAGCTTGATTTTCAATCCTCTTAACAAAATATGTGATATTCCGATGGGAATTGAAGAAAAATAAATTTCTTCCAAAACGAAAGCCAACTTAAATAGTTTCATAATTGTTTTAATCGACTCTGTAATGTAAAGTTTTACTCACCAGACATACCGAGATCGATTCCCGGCTGCATCATAAAACTTCTTCACTTTTACATGAAATCCAATGGATCGACAAGCCTAGAAGGCCCTTGGCCTACCAACCAGCTGCTGGCCTCACATCCACATGTGTTAATCATAGAGTTAGACGATTATCCAGCAAGTGTAAGGGTGGCATGTGGTCAGCATATCGAGTCTCCCAGCCGTTAGAGCTGGTTTTATCAACATGGAACCACTATTTATTGTAGCTACTCAAATGCCTCACGATACTGGGTGGCACCGGACGCATATTGGTCGAAATCCTATGAGAAAATGTCTTCTTCTATGAAGACTCGAACGAGCTCAAGTCACATAACCTACGCTTAGGCATGCTGCCTTAACAACTGGGCTATGGCGCGGTACTTTGTATACTAATGCTAAGCTATGTTTATCTTCTTGTTGATGGAGGGACTTAATTGATCTCAGATATATTATGGCAGTACCTACAATAATCGAACTGTAGGTTACGCTGTGCAACAAAAAATAAACGTTTCTTTTTGTCTCAGAAAGAAAAATATGTGATTCCGATAGTATTTTTTCTCCTGAATTCAAATATGATATAGGTTTTTCTCCATCACCCAAGGTTTCCGAGAGACGCGCATTTATAATTTCAAACAGTTTAATATTCTCTACATTCGTAACTACACAATATTCGAACATTCAGACTCACCTAGAAAGTAAGAAATGACGATTTTCTGCTATATTTCGCCTGTGGAGCATCCCTCTTGATGGTCCAACAATAATCGCCCAGCATATTAGGATTCCATTTGCCTTGATATCTCTTTTCCACAGCTGAAATCTCCTGAGTTAGCTCATTTTGTTTTATTTTACAATGGACAAATGGACGAGAAAACGTTTATTAAAAAATAATTATTTAAATCCATTAATTGAAATTGAAATAAAAAACTGTGGGTGATGGAGATATTCTGAATAGATATTTGAAAACACGATAAAAAAACTGAATTAAGTACAACTATTGGTACTCATGAGACAAAAATCATGTTGACCAGCGTTATCTAGTCATTCTGCTCCAAATCTCTCTGCCATTCCAATCTCAATCGTACAATCATTTTCACCCGCGTGCTTCTCAAAACACTACCAATCCACGTTATTTTATGCCTTCTTCTTCTTCTTCTTCTTCTTCTTCTACCAGGTGGTACACATTCTAATATTCTTGCTGGGAAACTGACATCCTCCATTCTTTATATATGATCGTATCATTTTAATTGTTTATTTTTTTTAATCCGCAATTGAAGTTTCAACATTCATATTTAGTTTAATTACACGGTTTCGTACTTTTTTGCGCGATATTTTGTCGTATTTACAGCAATGGCGACCATGATTGAAAGTTCAATTTCTTACATTTCGGGATTGTCAACCTAAAGAATTACACTGTAATATTACATATTACAAACCATGTGTGGGAAGTAAAACCACTGCCCTCTATGTATATTACTTACAATGTATATACAAAAAATATATATATTCAGAAGGTAGTGTTAATATACATCATACGAAACAAATCACTGCATTTTAAATAAACTGAACTTTATTTGAAACAATATAAAACAATAAATACTTATTTGCGGCCATGTTATCAATAATTGGTATCGTGGCCTCCTGTAATTTCAACTAATAAACATTGCCCACACTGTTAACGTTAGTCAATTGTTTATAATGAACGCAAATATTTCCAACAAAGATGTTATTATTCTACTATTATTTATTGTTTTGAAAACATCATCGCGCAAAAAATAATGTACAACGCACGTTTGTGAAGTGTTTTACTGAATCTTGGAAATTAAAAACCTCATTATCGCTCGGTGTTTAAACAATTTTCCTCGATTGTGTAAAAATCACTTCCCAACGTCGCATCGTAATATACTATTAAATGCCATGTTTCGGCACCGTATGCCATTATAGTCCTTATGATTGTATTAAAAATGTTTGGTTTTTGTTTTAGAACATATATTCTGTTCCCATAAAACAGCATTTAATTCTGATAGTGCAGATCCGCCGCTGTCATCTTGAGGTAGCGTGCTGCCCTGTCACGCAGCGGGCCCGGGTTCGATCCGCGATCAGGATAGCCTTCTGGATGAAATTTTATCGGGGTTTTTCTTCAACTGGAAGACAAATATCAGGAAGCTTAGGGCCCTACGGTCCCCGAAAATCATCCGGCCATCATCATCATCCTTATCATTATACACTAGGTCACAAGATAACAGTCTGCTGACAATCCCTCTTCATAGCACTTCCTCTTATTCTACTTCCTTCACAGTAGCCTCTGTCCGCTCCTGGAATTTCCTTCCTCAAGATATCAGGGGTTGCCGCACACTTGGTACCTTTAAGTCACGCTTATACAGTTACCTGTTGTCTAATAATTAATTTTTTTCTCTTTATTCAAATTTATACTAATGTCATTAATATTTTTTCTCGTTATTTTATATATCTTGTACATATTATATATTTAATTCGTTAAATTTAGAGTAAATCAAAATACATTATAAATATTAATTGTATTGTATTTATAACATGTAATTGTTTATGTTTATTGTAATTTAGACGTAATTTTTTTTGTATTTTTTTTACCTGGTTGAGTGGCAGACAAGGCCTTAACTCTGCCAGGTAAAATGAAGCTATTATTATTACTTACTTACTTACTCACTGCCACTATCGAACCCGTAGGTTCATGGCCGCGCGAACATAAGCTCTCCATACTTCCCTATCCTGAGCTAATGCTTTCCAATCATTCCCTGTATAATCTACTTCCCTCAAATCATAGTTAATGTTGTTCTCCCACCTCATTCTTGGTCAACCAACTGGGCGTTTTCCTTCTGGCTTTCCTAGAAGAAGTTTCCATGCACGTCTTTCATTCCCCATACGCGCAACATGTCCTGCCCATCGCAGTCTACGAGACTTAACTGTTCTTATTATATCTGGCGTCGTATAAAGACCATGTAGTTCATTGTTATGTAGTCTTCTCCATTCACCTGTCTGTTCATCTCTCTTTGGTCCAAACATTTTCCTCCGATTGAGGGTCTTTCCACTTTTCAGCGGTTGCCCTTTTACCAGCCGGCTGCTGGCCCTTCACATCCACATGTGTCAATGACAGAGGTAGATGATCAACAGTCAGTGTAGGGGTGACATGTGGTTAGCATGTCGAGTCCCCCAGCCGTTATAGCTGGTTCCTCAACCTGGAGCCGCTACTTATTGTAGCTACCCAATTTCCTCACGATGCTGGGTGGGCACCGGTCCCATACTGGCCGAAATACCATGAGAAAATTTCTTCCCCCATGGAGACTCGAACCAGCGCAAGTCCCGTAGCTCTGCGCCAAGGCTTCCTACCTTAACCGCTCGGCCACGGAACTTTATTCTCAAATACTCGTAATCTCATTTCCTCCCTTAAAGTAAGAGTCCATGTTTGGCATCCATATAATATAACTGGTAGAAGAAGCTATTATTATTATTATTATTATTATTATTATTATTATTATTATTATTATTATTATTATATCATGCATCACCGGTGTTGATAACAACGGGAAGCTACCACACCTATAATTCTCTAGTAAAGCTGCAAAGCATTTCACGAAAATGCTATGATTGCAGTGAAGGACCTGCCCTCGGGCAGAATTACTGTGGAATATAATACATTAATTTCAGCATCATGGCTTCCATCTGCACAAAAAAGGGCCGAAAAATGAAATTATCACTGGCTTTCAAGTTTTGATGGCTCAATAATAAAGTTATGTAATATAGGGAACAATGGTTGGTTGCCATGGAAACAAATAAACATTGTATTTACATTAGGGATGGCTGTGGAACTGTGAAATTACTTCACAATCCCTTGTTTCACAGATGGCGGCGCGGCGCACCATGAATTATGCATGACTGAAGTTTTGATCGCATTATAACAACGAACTGCAATAGCTTAAGTAACTATCGAACCAGCAGGTTCATGGCCACGCCTAGACCTACATAAACTGTCCATACATCTCTATATCTAGCTAATGCTTTTTAACAATTTCCTCAAGGAGTATAATTTACTCAGCTGCGAGAAAAACACTATCCATGATTTGATGGAGGTAAATTATAATAGTAATAATAATAATAATAATAGCAATAATAATAATAATAATAATAATAATAAAATAAAGCATTGTTATTATTTTTTATTGCGGATGAGCCCATGTAGGACTACGCAAAGCACTTAGAGGCGTATCCTTTGAGCCCAAATTTCTTTCATTCTTTTGCTATTAGCTTGAATATTATTATTATTATTATTATTATTATTATTATTATTATTATTATTATTATTATTTTTAAATTACATAATATATGTGAACAATATAATCTCAAAATATCCATAGAAAAAACTAAGGTAATGGCATTCCAAGGGAAAAATCAAATCAGATCGAAAATAGTAATAGGAAACAAAATCATAGAACAGGTGAACCACCTCAATTATCTAGGATGTGACATTTCATTTAATTATGATAATGATATAACTAATAAAATAGCAAAATTCCAGGGAATATGTGGTACGATAAAACGATCACTAAATAACAAAACAACAAGAGAGACCCAATTGAAATTTTATAAAATATTGGCAGTACCGGTACTGCTCTATGGATCAGAAGCCTGGATACATAAAAAACAAGATCTAAGTAGGATAACGGCGGCAGAAATTAAATTTTTGAGATCTCTTAAAGGGTGCACTAAGGGAGACAGAATCAAGAACACAGAAATAAGACAGGAACTTGAAATATTTGCAATAACTGATAAAATGGGTAGGCCTACCTATAGACAAAAATGGAAGCAACACATAGACAGAATGAATGAAGATAGATATCCAAAACAAATAACAAAATACAAACCTAAAGGCACCCGAGATGTGGGCAGACCTAGAAAGAGATGGGCTGAAGTCGGAACGGGTCAACAGACCTAATCCATGAATGCAGATGATGATTATTATTATTAATTATTATTATTATTATTATTATTATTATTATATTTGTTTATACTTTATAATATAAGTTTATAAATGTTTTGATATGCGTTGAGTTTGTTACCATAGATTATCACGTACATAATCCAGTGTGTTAGCTGGGTTCTATCCAAATTATTGAAAGAGATTTTTAAAATGGAATCCAGGAATCGGTTATGTTTGAATGTAGAATTAGTTCTCATGTATAAATGATGATGTCTGCAATTCAGAACAGTTATATCTGTATACATTCACGCGTTGTTATTTCAGAACAGTTCACAGATAACACCGTTATACTGACAGTTGACGTTCACATTATCGAAACAAAATATTGTGATTTCAATCTGGCAGTTCTAATTTTAAAAATGCTTTTTTCGTTCCATAAAATGCTTAATTACAGTTTTTTGTTCGTGAAAACTGTCTAAAAACTGGAAGTTTATAAATGTAAATAACATTTCGTAATAACTGAAAACACTTCAAGTTTAAAACACGGTTCCCAATGTCCAGAATTCTTAACTTAACTACACGCTATCTAGAAGCGATTTGTTGAACCTCTACATAAAACATTTCACTATTTTCATGCGTCCTCTTTCTGCAAATCCATTTCCTCTCCTATCAAGGTTAACCCGATTCAAAAACTGTTAAAGAAATAAGTTTTTTTAGGTATTAGAATATAGAAATTATTCTCGGTACATTAATATGAATAAATCTAAATCTGAAAGTCTGGCAAATTCCTACCAGGGAAATGAAAATAATTTTAAGTACACAAATGGATGTTTTAAGAAGATCAGCTGGAAAATCTAGAATGGACAGAATACGAAATAAAGAAATAAGGGAAAATATGGGCGTACAAGAGGAGACGGACATCATAGACATTATAGAAAAAGAAAATATTACAGTGGTCAAAAGAATGCCAGAGCAAAGATTGCCTAAAATTGTTATGGAATGGATCCCAATGGAAAGGAGGAAGAGAGGAAGACCGAAGAAAACTTGGATAGAAGGGGTACAAGCAGCTATGAATATCAGAGGAATGGAGGAAGATCAATGGATGGACAGAGAGGAATGGCGTTTGGTTTCCGGAAGACGGCGACAGTTGCCATGATACCGGATGATGATGATGAAAACTAAATATATGGTCACACGTGCAAATACATTCTTATTTATTTATTTAAATGCAGTGGCTTTTGAAAATTTTTCATTAGCCAATAATCACTGAGTAAAACAAACAATAACAATAACAAACAATAACAAGAAAGTTTATAAAATGTTCATGATCTTTTCCCTGGCTTCCCAGTATCTGTCCATGAAATTGTTGGTTGTTAGGGTTGGGCAAGTTCGGATGTGATCAGCATCCATATCTTCCATAGTGTTCCAGAGGATACATTGTTGAGTTGAGGCGATGAAGGTGTTTACCAGGCAGTCGTGTTCTGTTGCAACGGCTACTCTTGTGGGCCAATCTGGCAGTGTAGTTTGGATGGATGCTTTCCAAGGTTTGTCAGTCATTTGGAGCTCTAGGGAGGTTCTGAAGGCTTCCCTCGCTCTGAAGCGGATGTTCATAGCTGCTCTAGGGTAAGATATAATGTTCGGTGATGTCTGAAGGATGTGGGTTCCTTTCTTGGCCAGCAAATCTGTCATTTCGCTCCCTGTAATGCCACAATGGGATGGTATCCACTGCAGAGAAACATTTTTACCTGCTATATTGAGATTTCTGATGATCTGTCTACTCGTTCAAATACATTATATAATGGAAATGGACAGCTAATGGTAAATGTGGGATATTTCGAAAAGCGGTTGAATTAAAATAACTTCAAGTAAAAATTAGAAGCAGTAATGAGGAGCAGAAGAAATTTAAACACAGATAATTAGTAACTAAAGAGTAATAGAGCTGTCAATTTATGGTTTTTTTTTTAAAAGTATCTTTACTGAAATGTATTTCTCAAAGAGTAGTTACAGAATCAACTTGAAAAGTTAATCAAATTATAAATTATTTTATGCTCTAACACTTGAAAATCAGTTAGTTAATATTTACGATTTTCTGAAGGGCGTAAATATATTTAATGTGCAAATTATCTTCCCAACCACATTTTTTTTTGGGCGATAGTGCATTTTGTCAAACTTACAGGAATGGCGACCATGATTGAAAGTTCAACTTCCTACATTTCGGGGTTGCCAACCTAAATAACTACGCCGTATACTTATTTACTCTCACTGGCACTATCGAACCCGTAGGTTCATGGCCGTCCAAATTCAGGTCTTTCTGCACCCCCGTAGTATAATGCAAAGCTTCCTGATTCCTGACTACCTTCTCCTGGCCACCTAACTTCCTGTAAAGTGACTATATCCAAGGGCGATTTATCGAATTCCCGCGTTAATATCTCTAGTGCCCCGCTATTGTATAAAGTCCTAACATTTCATGTTCCTAGGAACATGTCCCTGTGTTTGAGCCTTTCGCAAAGGTTCCCTGAAGTAGTCCCCGCCCGGAGAACCGAATGGGGGACTATTTGACCTCCGGAAAATTTTATCCCAGTAGAACCCATGTCCGCATTTCTTGACGGTTGTATTTTTACGGCGAAAGATCGTCACTCTTTCGACCAAGGTACTTTTTTCATCTGGCTTAGCACCTTCGACCAGTCCGGCATGGGTAACCCTATCGGCAGCATATGCTATCGCCGGCATAGCTCTCAGGATCATTTAAGCACGCAAGCCACTCCACCACGACAAGGTAAAGATACCATAGAGGGACCTAAATAACTATATTGTAATAAAATAAATATACTGTAATATTTCATGTTCTAAACCACGTCCGGGAAGTAAAACCACTGCCCTCTATGTATACTACGTACAATGTATATACAAAAAATATCCAAAAGGTAGTGTTAATATACATTATACGAAACAAATCACTGTATTTTAAATGAACTGAACTTAATTTGAAACAATATAAAACAATAAATACGTACTTGCGGCCATATTATCACTGATTGCTATCAAGGCCTCCTGTACTCTCAACTAATAACCATTGTCCACACTGTTCTCGTTAGTCAGTTGTTTATAATGAATGCAAATATTTCCAAAAATATATATTATTTTACTATTATTTATTGTTTTGAAAGCACCATCGCGCAAAAAAAAATGTACAACGCACGTTTGTGAAGTATTTTAAAGATTCTCGCTATCCACATGTGTCAATCACAGAGGTAGATGATCAACAGCCAGTGTAGGGGTGACATGTGGTTAGCATGTCGAGTCCCCCAGCCGTTATAGCTGGTTCCTCAACCTGGAGCCGCTACTTATTGTAGCTACCCAATTGCCTCACGATGCAGGGTGGGCACCGGTCCCATACTGGCTGAAATACCATGAGAAAATTTCATGGAGACTCGAACCAGCGCAAGTCCCGTAGCTCTGCGCCAAGGCTTCCTACCTTAACCGCTCGGCTACGGCGCGGGACAAAAAGCATTTTCCTCACTTCTGTAAAAACCACTTCTCAACCTCGCATCATAATATACTGTTATGTTTTATATTCTTCATTTGAACAAAGTACATGACTTTTTTACGGAAGGGACCTGTACTTGCTGCAGATCAGCTCTGTGCCTTGTGAAGTAAAGCTTCTGTTGCGACTTGTTTTTGCAAGTTAAATAAGGAAGGTCACAAGGAAAGAGCAAGGCCCAACTCATCAATTGAAAATTCAAATCAGTTAAAAAAGAAAGATGGGTCCACGTTACACCACTTTCTTAGTAAGTGACAGAAGAAGGATTTGGTCATTACTTTCGGTTTACGACAGAAGGAGATGTTGTAAAGAGCCGGGTTGTAAAAGAGGGTGTCTCGAGTTGTTTTGCACAAAAATACAAACTTCTTCTTTGTTTGATACCAAATTCTGTTTCACTCATTTTCACACCTATTAATTCCTCGCTATTGCCGACAAAGTAAAATTCAAAACTAATTTCAATTCTTCATAATTTTCCTATTTAGCTTTAGTCAACCCCTCCATGGTATCTTTACCATGTCGTGGTGGAGTGGCTTGAGTGCTTAAATGATCCTGAGAGCTATGCCGGCGGTAGCATTGCTGCCGATAGGGTTACCCATGCCGGACTGGTCGAAGGTGATAAGTCAGACGAAAAAAGTACCTTGGTCGAAAGAGTGACGATCTTTCACAGTAAAAAATACAACCGTCAAGAAATGTGGACATGACACGCCGTAGCGTAGTGGTTAAAGCACTGCGCTGCAAGCCGGAAAATCGAGGGTTCAAGTCCCTTTGGGATCAGAATTTTTAAACTGACCCAAACCTTCTGGCGGCACTATGGCCCTGGGTCGAGAAAGCCTCTATCGGAAATGAGTACCAGACGCTTGTTCTGGGGGTAAAGGCGGCCGTCACGCAGGGCTAACAACCCGACTGGTATAAAGTGCCGATTGTCCAGAGAAAGTGGGAGCCTTAACGTCCTACTACTCCAAGAGCCTCCTGAGGCCTGTTGTGGGATCACTTTATTTTACTATAGTTTAGTCCTAAACACCCTGTATTTTATTATATAGGACTTTCCTCATTAGAGGATGACCTCAAGGACAAAGTGATACAGACAATTAATTTTTGTAATTGATGAAATACATTTTGTAAATACATTTTAAAAATTCAAATTGTAATTGAAGTATACATACTATAAAGTATAAATTTTGTAAATATGGTTTCTTAAAATTGAAATTGATCCTCTAATGGTAGCGATGGAAATTTTAGAAAGATACACCCTGTCCAAATCTAAGGAATTCCAAAATTTAGCTAAGAATCCTGGTATAGTACCTCTTGCCCCGATCATCAATCCTGTGACAGTTATACTATCTAATTGGTATTTTATCATAAGTAATGTCACGAGTGATTTCCAAATTATCCATAAATTCACGACTCACAAAGTGAGGAGTGAATTTATCTAGAGAATTTGGAAATCAAGAGTGGCATTTGTTAGGACTATTTAACGAATAAAATTAAGCTGTTTACTCACAAATCATTATTTAACTATAGTTATTTTAAAATATTTATATATTTAATGTAAACGGCGATGTTTGAAAACAAATGGGAAACGATTGGTATGCTTCATTTGTTTGTTTTGTTCATCACTGCAACCAGATCATATTATTTATTGTCAAAGGATCGCAGTATTGTAAGAATGCACTCTACTGGAGTAAAAATGAAACACATCAAACTGTATATTAATTCATTTCTGATGTCCTATGATGTAAATATGACAATTATATTTTTCTGGAATGTTATTACCTGGGAAAAATACATTTAAGAAAGTACAACCGTGGTTTCTTTTTTTTTTGTGGTATAATAAATTGCTACAAATGTTTTTATATCAACTCCCGCATGCGCTATGTGTTGACATTCATGCACTATATATACAATCAGGTAGCCGTATTTCTTAGAGAGTCAGTCACTGTAAAATAATGCTATGACCTATTCAGAATGTTAAAAAGGAGGTGCTTTCTTTATTATGATAAACTTTAGTTGATAAATTCTAGGCGAAACACGACTGTGATTGGTTTTTAATAAAACATCATTGAAATGTGATTGGTCATTGACTCCCATTTGGGGCGTGAGTTAAATTGTCTATTGTAAGCAAACTGACTAAATAACAACCTCAAGTTCCACAAAATAAGGAATTTAAATTAGTTTCCACACATTTATGAAAATGGACATGAGACGTTTTGAAAATAAGCTCACTTCTAAGAAATCCCAGTAATATTTTCATTCATGAGTGAATTATTGTTTAATCAATAGAAACAACTTGTTTATGAAGTCATTAATTTTCACTGTTGTTACGTAATCATATTCAAAACTCGTTAGAATCCCTAATGATACATCAGTAAGCGCATAGTTTTATATTGCTGCCACCTGTGAGAAATTGAAATAACTACTTAGAGAAATCCGTATAGTATTGATTGCTACCGTTGTTAGGCGCTACGTTCGCTCTGCCAATTTGTTATCCTGAATTAATTGAGGAACCAAGAAGATACATCCCCGGCATAGGGATATTTTGGGTTAAAAGGGGATGGGAGATTTATGTGCAAAAACCGAGAGATTGTAGTGATTTGCAGAACGAAATAAATTGATTAATATATATGTTATATATTAATATATTGTTTGTTTGTATTTAATATGTCCACAATTGAAATCATTACATTAAAATTATTTAATTACAGCGTTTGTTACTATCAAATCTTTAGAGGATGAAGAAGGGTTACAACTCAATGGTATTAATAAGCTGTTAGTTTATGCTGATGATGTAGTACTATTGGGTGATAGCGAGGAGATATTAAAGGACAACACGCACACACTATTGAGTAACACTAAGAATTTAGGACTGGAAGTAAATATCAATAAAACTAAATATATGGTCACACGTAGAAATACATTATATAATGGAAATGGACAGCTAATGACAAATGAGGGAAATTTTGAGGAAGTGGCTGAATTCAAATACCTAGGAACAATAATCGCAAATAAGAATGAGATGCACAAAGAAATTAAACATAGGCTCAATTCTGGAAAAGCGTGCTATTATGCATTGCAGAGACCCTTGACGTCCCAACTCCTTTCAAAAAACGTTAAACTGAAAATATATAAAACTATTATTCTACCAGTTATGTTATATGGATGCGAAACATGGACTCTTACTTTAAATGTGGATAGGGGTAACTAAGGGATTGGCGGGTCCATCATTTTGGAACACGGCGTAGTATATAACTCTCCTGTACTTGTGTTTGCCACTGATCTACTCCTCAACTATTGGATCAATTTTTATGATTTTTTTTTGTGTGTCTGATTGGGTTCAGATTGAAAATTGGACCCTCAAAATAATTAGATGCAGTTCACCTGAAGCGAAAAATTAAATATGGCTCTAGTCGTCACATTTGTTTATGTTTCACAACGAAACTCAGTATATCGTATTAAAAGGAACGGAAGTATGTATTATCCAAAAATGAGTGAAATGCGACGATTAGAGGCGGAGGTTCACTTGAAACCCGACGACTGGACCGATTTTCATGCATTTTTTTGTGTCTGTTTTAGTGGGTCCCTCGATGCAATTCGACTCGGTAGGTGGCGCTGCGATCTGGTTAATGGAACATTTTTCTATGTCAAATGTGTAGTCATCTGTACGTATTATTGACACATTCCATGCGACAACAATGTGATGTCATGATGCACGCTTCTTAGCCACAACAGATGCAGTCAGGAGTATTCTTGCGAACGTATTTAATAATATCTAATTACGTCATAATTAGTGAATTTTATGATTAAAAAATAACACATTTTTATATCGTCCGGCCCTGACACCAGAATTCAAAGTTAGGGCAGGACAACATCTGCCGGGACCGCTAGTTTCTTATAAAAAGTAAAATCTAGGCTATCATTTTGCCAACACAATTTATAAATTATTTTGAATTCATGTTGGAAAATTATTGAGTTATACGAGGTTTTGTAACAACTCATTGTTTTTTAATTTGAAGCCCCTAAGTGTGGACGGACAAAGTAAAAAATAAATATGTGCTAGAGAGAGTGGGTGAAAGAAGAACAATGCTGGAACTCATAAACAAGGGGAAAATAATGGTAATAAAAGATTCCGGGCTATGTGGCCGTGGTCTATAACTGGCGTTTCTTCCAGACGTTTCTCCCTCAACTGCGGAGGGCATCTTCAGTGGCAAGCGCTTACAGCTGTTGTTTCCCTGTCGTAGACTCGACTGCGAAGAAACGCCAGTTATAGACCACGGCCACATAGCCCGGAATCTTTTATTACCATGATTACCGGCCGTGAAAGCCTGCATTCCACTAAGAGGAAAAGAAATTGGATTGGCCACTGGCTAAGAAGAAACAGCCTGCTGAAGGATGCTCTAGAAGGAATGGTCAACGGAAAGAAAGTTAGAGGCAGAAAAAGACATCAGATGATAGACAATATTAAAATAAATTGTTTGTATGCGGATACAAAAATGAAAGTTGAGTTGAGGAAAGAGTGGAGAATGCTGAGTTTGCAGTGAAAGACCTGCTCTTGAGCAGAACCCTGTGAATGAAAGTATATCTCCTTTAATTCCCCAAGTACAACTTGTTTGTGCCAGTATAAAAGTCCCAAATGGGGGAATAGTAGAATTTTACACGATATAGGGAAATAATACATTGATGTGTATAACTTCCGAACACGTGTTTTCTTCTTTAATGCGGAAGTTAAAGCAGAAATAAAAATCACTTAAATCCCGAGGTAGTTTTACGGTGTAGCCTGGCACGGATTCAGGAGGCTGGCAAATCGATATAGTACAGTGCACCGGGATGAAAAGGTGATTCCCCGGATGCTGTGACTAACATCTTCAGGTGTTCTCTTTTTAAAGGAGATAACTCGAAATAAATTGCTTATCATAAGTAATGCCACGAGTGATTTCCAAAATTCACGACTCACGAAGTGAGGAGTGAATTTATCTAGACTATTTAACTCATGCCCCAAATGGGAGTCAATGACCAGTCACGTTTCAATGATTTCTGTTTTACAACCAATCAGAGTCGTGTTTCACCAAATATTTATCAGTGTTATAATTACCATATTAAAGAAAGCTCCTCCTTACAATATTGCGTTCCTTTGGCAATAAATAGTATGATCTGGTTGCAGTGATAAACAAAAGAAGCGGTGGAAGCGTACCTATCGTTTCTCATTTGTTTTCAAACATCGCCGTTTACATTAAATATATAAATATTTTAAAATAAATATAGTTAAATAATGATTTGTGAGTAAACAGCTTAATTTTATTCGTTAAATAGTCCTAACAAATGCCACTCTTGATTTCCAAATTCTCTAGATAAATTCACTCCTCACTTCGTGAGTCGTGAATTTATCGATAATTTGGAAATCACTCGTGGCATTACTTATGAGAATTTGTAAATCAAGAGTGGCATTTGTTAGGACTATTTAACGAATAAAATTAAGCTGTTTACTTACAAATCATTATTTAAATATAGTTATTTTAAAATATTTATATATTTAATGCAAACGGCAATGTTTGGGAACAGTCCACCGCTGTGGTCTCGGGGTAGCGTGCTGCCTTGTCACGCAGCGAACCCGGGTTCGATCCCCAGTCGGGACAGTTTTTCTGGGTGAGGTTTTTATCGGGGTTTTTCTCACGTGTAAGACAAATGTCAGGACAACTTTAAGGCCCAAACGGTCCCCGAAATCATATGGCCATCACAATCATCATCATTCTTATTCATCTTAGGTTAAGCTTAGGATTAGGGACTCTCCTGGCGCACCATTATTATCAACATCATCACCCATTATATCATCGGGGCAACGTAACCCCGCCTTCCAGGCGCCCCAACCTCAGAAGTGGGTTGCAAGTACGCCATGCCAGGAGAGAAACCAGGAATGTCGAAAGACAAACCTGAGGCATTTGAAAAAAAAAATTGAAAACAAATGAGAAACGATTGGTACGCTTCATTTGTTCATCACTGCACCAGATCATATTATTTATTGCCAAAGGATCGCAATGTTGTAAGAATGCACCCTAGTGGAGAAATTTATAACCAAAATTATAGGTATTAATTAATTTCTGATGCCCTATTGTAAATATGTCAATTACATTTTTCTGCGTCATTTTCTGGAAAATAATTCGTTTAAGAATGTGCAAACAGTGGTTTCTTTTTTTTTTGTGGTATAATCAATTGTTACAAATGTTTTTATATTATCTATCGCATGCGCTTTCTGCTGACATTCATGCACTATATATACAATCTGGTAGCCGTATTTCTTACAGCGTCAGTCACTGCAAAATAGTGCTATGACCTATTCAAAATGTTTAAAAGGAGGTGCTTTCTTTATTATGATAAACTTTAGTTGGTAAATTCTAGGCGAAACACGACTGTGATTGGTTGTAAATAAAAAATAATTGAAATGTGATTGGTCATTGACTTCCAATTGGGGCATGAGTTAAATAGTCCATATAAAGTCATACGTTTCTACATGGTGCTCTGTTCCTTTACATTCAATATTGTTTGACCTAGCATTAAGATTGCCTTCTTCTTTTTGACTTTACTGTTTACCAGCGACAAGTCGCCTGAGCCGGTCTGAATATCTTCTATCCGTCTACGCTTTAATTCTGTCTCTTGTCCACCTCCTTCGTGGTGTCAACTCAAAAGTGTTTCTTAACAATCTATCTACCACAAGCTCTTCTATCTCCTTCTATAAAGTGCTATTTGTTCAATTATATTTTTGCTCTTAAATATATTACTAGTCCACCGCTGTGGTCTCGAGGATGGATGGATGTATTACTAATTATTCTGTTTTCTGTATTATCTGTTCCGTCTGAGTAAAAAAAGAAACTATTCTTTTTTGCAGCTTCATTTTTTTTATTTTACCTTTTCTTCCTCAGTTTAAAATATGATTATTGACTTTGAGATATTATTATTGTTATTATTATCATCATCATCATCATCATCGTCGTCATCATCGTCATCATCTTCATCATCATCATCATCATCAATACGCTGAGCAACAAAAACACATTTTTTTTGTCTCAGAAAGAAAAATATGTGATTCTGATAGTATTTTTTCTCCTGAATTCAAATATGATACCGGTTTGTTTCCATCACGCAAGGTTTCCGAGACACAGACATTTATAATTTCAAACACTTTAATATTTTCTACATTCGTAACTACACAATATTCGAACATTCGGACTCTCCTAGAAAGTAAGAAATGACGATTTACTGCTATATTTAGACTGTGGAGCATTCCTCTTGATGGTCCAACAATAATCGGCCAGCATATTAGGACTCCATTTGTCTTGATATCTCTTTTTCATAGCTGAAATCTCCTGCGTTAGCTCATTTGGTTTTATTTTACAATGGACAAATGGACGAAAAAACGTTTATTAAAAAAATAATTATTTTAATCCATTAATTGAAATAGAAAAAAATAAAACTATGGATGATGGAGAAATTTCGAATAAATATTTGAAATCACGATACAAAACTGCATTAAGTACAGGTATAGGTACTTATGAGACAAAAATCATGTTGACCAGTGTTATTATTATTATTATTATTATTATTATTATTATTATTATTATTATTATTAACGAATACCGAAGTACAGAAGGAATATACCTTCCGCAAGTGTACTCATTAAAATATTTTTAAATTTTTTCGTTCAAATTTCTACTGCTCCTACTTACCAGACACCGACAAAGCCTAGAGAGCGATGGATGGATGGAGTGAAGAGAAGTATGGAAGCTAGATATTTGAGGGAAGAAGATGCTTTAGGCAGGAACCTCTGACGACAAATCACTTTGGGTTGAAGGACAAACACTGTATTGTGGAATATTCCTAAATAAAAATTATTATTATTGTTATTGTTATTATTATTGTTATTATTGTTATTATTATTATTATTATTATTATTATTATTATTATTATTATTATTATTATTATACGTTAAAACTATGGGCAGAAAATTGTAAAATGTATGATTTAATTCTTTATATCTGTCAATTTTTTCTTGAAACTTTTTCGAGCTTTATTGTATGGTTACCAACCTAACGGATTCAGAACTAGAGGAAGACCAAAACAACGGTGAGTTGTTAAAGGCATCTTAAAACTTGAAATAATTTTAAAGAAAGGCAACCTAAGTCTAATATGATGTAGATGATGCTGAATTCCTAGTAGCACTGATTGATTCACGATACAACTTTTAAATTGATCCGGTTGATTTCCATAGGTAAATGTTACATATGTAAAGTTGTCTTATTTTTTATGATTATTATTATATGCGCGGGCTGAGATGTACACATATGGCCTATAAGGTGCACTTTGCAGCAAGTCTTCTGAATGTAAATTGGTAATCTCGTAGAGTGTTGTCCCAAGAGATTTTGACGTCCTGTGGGAGGATAACTTCCTGGCCGTGATTAAATTGACTATGGTAGCATTTCCTTCATAAACAAAATGGATATCATAAATTCCTGTCTTCACGAGTAGCACAGCGTGAAAGGAAACTAGAATTCATCGTACCAACTTGAAAATACGAAAAAAAAATCGATTGTCATGCACAAAAACTGCCAATAAAATGTTTAAAAGCTCACTTGGAATATCAGGTATGAAAATATATTTGTCCCTTTCTGTTCGTTGTTTAACCCCACCCTTTGTAGATACACGTATATACATATATTACGAAAATGTAAGATATAATATATTGGAGGCTTCAGTTGTTGTCGGAAAGATTTCTAGTAGTAGTAATAGGACTTTATTAGACAAAAAGTAAGATATTTACAATATTATTTACAAATATGGGTCGCACGGGCAGTAAGCCGTACGTGCTGTTGACAGTCCGTTACAATAAAGTAATAATTGGTACTAGTGTAAGGAAAAATAAACAACAAAAACAGCAATAACATTACAATTACATAAAGAAAACACAATAATAATATTACAATTAAATAATAACACAATAGCATTATACACTGAAAACATTGACATTACAATTACATAAAGAAAACACAATAATATTACAATTAAATAATAACACAACAGCATTATACACTAATTAATTTATATATAATTGTTAATAATTAATGGTATTGCATTTTGATAACATATATTTATTCATGAATGAGTGTTGTCCTTATTTTCCGCGTTTTGTCCAGAAATTTACCGAGGTTTATCCAATTTTCTGGATTTACCAATAACTCGTAGCATGCCAATCGAAAGATTTCTAAATACAAATCGTGAAAGATTGGCATGCTGTGAGATAATGATAAACGCAGAAAATTGGATAAACGTGGATACATTTCTGGACAAAATGCGGAAAATATGAACAAAAATTATTCGTGAATAAATAATAAGTTAAATAATAAATAAATATTTTAACGTAGTGAATATATTCGTGCTGCCTTGTCACGCAGCGGGCCCGGGTTTGATCCCCGGTCGGGCAGTTTTTTGGGTGATGTTTTCATCGGGGTTTTTCCTCACCTGTAAGACAAATGTCAGGAAAACTTTAAGGCCCAAACGGTCCCGGCCATAATCATCATCCTTCATATTCATCTTAGGTTAAGCTTAGGATTAGGGACTCTCCTGACACACCATTATCATCATCATCATCACCCATCATACCATCGGGGCAACGTAACCCCGCCTTCTAGGCGTCCCAACCTCAGAAGTGGGTTACAATTACGTCATGCCAGGAGAGAAACCAGGAATGTCGAAAGACAAACCTTGGGCATTTGAAAAAAAATATGAAGATGTAAGAATCCTAGAATGCATGTGACTCCCAGATTGTATATATACTGCACGAATGTAACTAGATACCACTTGCGAGACATAATAGAAAAAGCTTTATAGCAATGATCGTACCCCAATAAAAGAAACCACTGTTTGCACTTTCTTAGACGTATTATTTCCCAGGTATTAACGGTCCAGAAAAATATATAATTGACATATTTACATCATAGGACGTCAGAAATTAATTAATAACCTATAATGTTGGTTATAAACAGTTCGATGTGTTTATTTTTTCTCAACTAGGGTGCATTCTTACAATATTGCTATCCTATTCGCAATAAATAATATGATCTGGTTGCAGTGAATGAACAAATGAAACATAACAAACGTTTCTCATGTGTTTTCAAACATCGCCGTTTACATTAAATATATAAATATTTTAAAATAACTATAGTTAAATAATGATTTGTGAGTAAACAGCTCACATTTATTCGTTAAATAGTCCTAACAAATGCCACTCTTGATTTCCAAATTATCTAGATAAATTGGAAATCACTCGTGGCATTACTTGTGATAATTATTTTGCCACCTGTCCTACTCATGTTAGTCTATGATACTTAACTTCTTTCTAAACCTGGCTTCCCATATCGATCATGTATCTCACTGTAGCATGAGTTGATTTTATTTTCCGCGTTTTGTCCAGAAATTTAACCAGGTTTATCCAATTTTCTGGGTTTACCATTAACTCGTAGCAATGCCAATCTTTCACGATTTGAATTTTGAAATCTTTCCCGCAACAACTGACGCCTTCAATATATATATATATATATATATATATTTTGCAAATGCTCCAGGCTGTCTTTCGACATTCCTGGTGTTCTCCCTGGCATAGCGTACTTGTAACACACTTCTGAGGTTGGGACGCCTGGAAGGCGGGGTTACGTTGCCCCGATGATATGATGGGTGATGATGATGATGATAATGGTGCGCCAGGAGAGTCCCTAATCCTAAGCTTAACCTAAGATGAATATGAATGATGATAATGATGATGGCCATATGATTTCGGGGACCGTTTGGGCCTTAAAGTTTTCCTGACATTTATCTTACAGGTGAGGAAAAACCCTGATAAAAACCTCACCCAGAAAAACTGTCCCGACCGGGAATCGAACCCGGGCCCGCTGCGTGACAAGGCAGCACGCTACCCCGAGACCACAGCGGTGGACTACATCTTAATATATAAATTGCTGTATTTCTTAGAGAGTCAGTCGCTGCAAAATAATGCTCTGACCTGTTCAGAATGTTAAAAAGGAGGAGCTTTCTTTAATATGACAAACTTCAGTTGATAAATATCGAGGTCAAATGCGACTGTGATTGGTTATAAAACAAAATTCATTGAAACGTGATTGGTCTTTGACTCGCATTTGGGGCATGTGTTACATATTCCAGTGAAAGGCCTAAAATGAAATGGGATATAAAGTATAAGTAAAGTGATCCCACAACAGGCCCGGAGGCCCTTGGGGTAGTAGGAGGTTAAGGCTCCCACTTTTACTAGACAATCGGCACTTCATGTCAGCCGGGTTGTCAGCCCTGCGTGACGGCCGCCTTTACCCCCAGAACAAGCGTCTGGTACTCATTTCCGTTAGAGGCTGAGTCGACCCCAGTGCCATAGTGCCGCCAGAGGGTTTGGGTCAGTTTAAAAATCCTGACCCCAACGGGACTTGAACCCTCGACCCTCTGGCTTGTAGCTCAATGCCTTAACCACTACGCTACGGCGTGCCCCTCTGTTGATAAATATTGAGGTCTAATGCGACTGTGATTGGTTATAAAACAAAATTCATTGAAACGTGATTGGTTAATGACTCCCATTTGGGGCATATGTTACATATTTCAGTAAAAAGGGCCTAAAATGAAGTGGGATAATAACATTAACAATGGTTTGAAGAAGATGATTGGGAAGTGTTATTTGAAGATAAGGATATATGGAGAGATTATGTGGTCATTAACCTCGGTTTTTCTATTAGCTAGTGAATTAGTTATTAAATTAGAGATAATGCTAAAACTTGAAAAATTCGAGTTTGCATCTGGTAATAAAATATGAAACATGAATTTTGCAGACATTTATAACTTATAGTCTTGTGATAAAAAATATAATAACGGTTCGTTTGAACCTGTTCTACTTCCATTCACTTTGATCTGTGTAGTCAGAAGGGGCATGTGTATCAGTTGATACGTTACCATGGTAACAATCGCTAAACCCTCTTTGTGTCTTGTCGTTATTGAAAAAAAAGGCATTAACACACGAAATGCTATCTTTGCTTTCATCCTGAATCCTAACTCCAGCAGAATCGCAGTTGTATGCAAATGATATGGCGCTATAACCAGGTTTACAATCCTTTTTTATTAGGATTTCAGGAAATGATCATGTATACAATTCTATGTGTTTCCAAGTGAAATAGAAAAGTGCTCTATTCTTGTGATCTGAATTTATATGTCCTACTAATATCTTTTCTATGTTCTCATTGTACAAAGAGCGTCTTTCACAAATTAAATTAAATTTATAGTTACCATTGTGTTTTTACACAATCCATCCGTAGTAATTCTGCCAGAAGGCAGGTCCTTCACTGCAATTATAGCATTTTTGTGCTATGCTAGTAGCTTTTCTAGGGAATTGTAGATGTGGTAACTTCCCGTTGCTTTCCACACCGGTGAAGGATGATGATGATGATGGCCAAATGATTTCGGGGACCGTTTGGGCCTTAAAGTTTTCCTGACATTTGTCTTACAGATGAGAAAAAAACCCGAGAAAAACCTCACCCAAAAAAACTGTCCCGACCGGGGATCGAACCCGGGCCCGCTGCGTGACAAGGCAGCACGCTACCTCGAGACCACAGCGGTGGACTTTTACACAATGTTGATCTTAATTTATAGATTTTCAATGTACATAGCTACCGGCGCATGCGCAATAGCGCTATAAACTCACATACCTGGCTATCACCGTCTTTGTCTGGCGAGTTATGTAAAGTACTAACTGTCTTTCACTCTAACCTATCTTTAACAGCTAGCAACCCTTATTTGCGGCCACTTTTACAGAGGCAGAGACATTCTATCGAGCATAAAAATAGCTTTAATTTAATATATAACTCCAGTGTGTACGTCATGAATGCATAAATGTAACAAAGCAATCTCATTGGAGCAATGGAAGTCCCTAACGCTGACCAATCAAAAGGCAGATACATCTTACGAACACATCGCGGTGAACGTATAAATAGGACAGACAGCGGACAGAATTGCCAGTCTCATGACAACCCTTGAGGATGCCAGACGCAGTCTCTGGCGAAACGTCGAGGAACTACAAGCCTCACGACCACGGCCTACAGCCCGAAAATCTTCTTCAAGATCATCATAGCAACTCCGGCCGGTGAAAGTCTACCTGAATACAAAAGTAATATCTGTTTACACCTGGCTGCGAAGAGTTTACGCCCAAGTGTGCAATGGCAACCAAAACTTTTCCAGCTCTATACATCGATTTCTGCGAACTGGATTATAATTTATTTTAATAACAAGTGAATCAAATTATTTCGAATAAATAAATTAGTTATATTTTAATTAGACATACTGGCGGCCAAATTTTAATAGGCAAATCGGCAAAAGTGTATTCAGTCATTCACAATTTTATGAAAAAATAGAGTTTGTTCATACACTCGATGAGCGTAGTAATCTTGCAGCCGGATGTTGGACTAAACAGATGTAGTACAATCCCTAGAAGTCTGTAATTTTGAAACATAAGACACACGATACCATCCCATTCTGTTTCGATCTTCAAACTTACTTTACATCGAAATTGTACGTTTCCGGACATGGGTTTCTTACCAAGACTGTATCTACTAAGTCCACTCTATACCTCCTGCAAGTCCATAATACGTGGGCTGTAACAAAAGAAGTGGCAACACTACTATATATGCGAAACCAGACGGAATTAATTGTTGTAACTTCTGCCACATGTTAATATATGTCTGACCTATCTTACAGTAAATGGACTCGTCCTTACGTCTCAAAGCGCATGTGCTTTGGAGAGAGAAAGTTAGTCTCCTCTGAATTGCCGCTCTAAGCTGTTGTGTTTCGCCATGTTTACAAAGCAATCTTGGTTGAAAATTCAATGTGCCATGGCCATACAGCACGACAATGTCATGAAGGTCTTGTGGAAGCACATGGGGAGACAGCATTACATTACAGGACTGTTCGGACGCGCAAGGCACACCCAGTAGCCGATCTGTACCATCGCTGGGAGCGGGAAGTGCTTTTCCATCCATCACATTCACCTGACTTAAGCCCCTGTGATTATTATTTGGTCCCTAAGATGAAGGAACCACTTCATGACATTCGATTCCAGACTGTTCCCGAGATTCTGCTGGCATTAAGGTGGTCAGTCAGTAACATCAACAGAACAGGAGCTGCTACAGCGATACTACGACTTCCACATCGCTGGCAACGAGTTATAGACAATGCTGGGTGCTACACTGAAGGATTGTAGAAGTTTCACAGGTCTGTCACTTGTATATCAGTGATAAATAAACTGTTGCCACTATTAAAGTTACAACCTAAGCACTTATTCTGAAACACCCTGTATATCATTGAAGTTAGGTCTCTGATGTTTTAACCGGAAGTATCATCATCATTATAGTACATTCACACATTTAGGCAATTTGTTGACCAGTTTCGGCCTCAAGAGAAACACTATCCAGAAGTCTTTTGATTGGACGTCCTGGTCTTCTTCTTCCTGCAGGTTGATATCTTAACATTTGTTTGGGTATCCTGTGATCTTCCATTCGATGAACATGTTGCACCCATCTTGATTTATAATCAGAAATTTTGTTTTCTAAAGGTTCCATGTGTAATTCTTCTAAGATATCTTCATTTTGTGATCTAGTAGTGTGTATCCTTCAGTCCTCCGAAGGTATCTCATTTCAACAGATCTAAAGCTTTGTATATCCTTCTGTTTCAACGTCCATACTTCGCTACCATACAAAAGATTTGGAAGAGCCAGTGTTTTATACACTTTCAGGGCTGGTTTCACCAACAGAGGTAACTGTATTACGCCAGTTTTCCCCATGTATAATGCATAGCTTAAACTGGCGTAACATAGTTACCTCTGGTCCATATTTGGTTCGTCTTCCGGGCTTATAGGCCGTGGTCCGGTTGTCTTCATATTCGACGTTTCGTCTACTGCTGCGGTAGACCTCATCAGGAGATACTGTGTGCTCTCTGTGAACTTCTCAACAGCCTACAGCTGACTGTTAGGGAGTTCACAGAGAGCACGCAGTATCTCCTGATGAGGTCTACTGCAGCAGTAGACGAAACGTCGAATATGAAGACAACCGGATCACGGCCTATAACCCCGGAAGACGAACCAAATATGGATCAAGACGCCGGCCGTGAAAGCCTATAATTATACAGTTACCTCTGTGGTGAAACCGGCCCTTAGTATTGAAGGAAGTACTGTAATATATTTCAAACCACAGAGTGTAAGATACATAAACGCAATATTAGAGTGAGTATGTCACTTTTTTTGGTAGTCTATCAGGTTACTATGGCAACCAAACTCTTATCGTGGTTATATTGGTCCAGAATCACGTGACTTTAAAGTGGATGTTACGTCCACACTTGGATTATTGACTTTTCACCACAAAATACATCACCTCCCACTCCTCTCTCTCTCTCTCTGCAAGTTGACTTCCAAATGTAAACACATAATGCTCATCTCCTTTATTTACTATATTTTTTTCACGTACAAGTTAAATAAAAATGAAAAATATGACATATTTATCTTTTATTCTCAGAATTGTATACATGAAGTGAAGAAAAACCTCTCTAGGCAGGAAATGGAAAACAATTGCAGGTGTTTACAGAAACAATAAAATAACAAGATTATTTAAACAAAAAAACATCAAAGAAAACAAAAAATAAATTAAACAATACCTTGGTAATTCCTAGTGTTTTATATCTAACTGACCAGCATCGTGGGCTAGTTGTCAGCGTTCCTGATTACTGTTCATGAGGTCCCGGGTTCGATTCCCGGTCAAACCATAGGATTTTTTTCTTAAAAGAGAATTATTCCTGTGGTTGCCCATGGTTTGGAATTTATGTTAAGTTTAGGTTAAGAACTCTCCTGGCGCTTCATTATCATTTATCACCCATTACATCATCGGGGTCCACTGCTGTGGTCTCGAGGTAGCGTGCTGCCTTGTCACGCAGCAGGCCCGGGTTCGATCCCCGGTCGGGGCAGTTTTTCTGGGTGAGGTTTTCCTCTCCTATAAGACAAATGTCAGAAAAACTTGGAGGCCCAAACGGTCACCGAAATCATATGGCCATCATCATCATCATCATCATCCTTAACATTATCATCATCCTTCACCGGTGTGGAAAGCAACGGGAAGCTACCACACCTACAAATCCCTAGTAAAGCTGCAAGCATAGCATGAAAATGCTATGATTGCGGTGAAGGACCTGCCTTCGGGCAGAATTACTATGGATGCATATCATCGGGGTAACTCTGCCTTCCAGGTGCCACAACTTCAGAAGTGGGTTACAATTAAGCCAATGCCAGGAGAGAACACCAGAAATATCGAAATGACAACCTGGGGCATTGAATAAAAAAATCATCTAAATAACTCACTGGCACAATCGAACCAGTAGATTCATGGGCGTGAGGACATAAGCTCTCCATACATCGCTATCCTGAGGTAGTGTTTTCCAATCATTCCCTGTATAATCTACTTCCCTCAATCATAGTTAATGTTATTCTCCCAGCTTGGTCTACCAACTGGGCGTTTTGCCTCTGGTTTTCCTACAAGAAGCTTCCATGCCCCTCTTTCATTTCCCATCAGTGTCACATGCCCTGCCCATCGCAGTCTACGAGACTTAACTGTTCTTATTATATCTGGCTTCCTATAAAGACCATGTAGTTCACTGTTTTGTAATCTTCTCCATTCAACTTTTATAATATTCATGATGTGCTCCGTTGAGGTTTATTCAAGATTAATATAAAATTATAGAATATTCACCTGAAAGGTCCGTCTCCTCAACTTAATTAATCATTTAACTGTAGCGCTTTCGGGACTTGTCCCATCATCGGCAGGATTCAAAACTGGTGTTTCACTGAAGATCTGGTAGAGGGGGTTGCATGTATTGGGTTCGTTTTCGTTTATCAGGCTGTCGTTGTGAGCTGCTTTCATGATTTCCTTCTCTTCGAGTACGTTTATCTTCGCTGGATTATTTTAAATATTGAAAACACCCTAACACTAATGCACAGAGAAAATAATCCAGCGAAGATAAACGTACTCGAAGAGATGGAAGCAGCTCACAACGACAGCCTGATAAACGAAAACGAACCCAATACATGCAACCCCCTCTACCAGATCTTCAGTGAAACACCAGTTTTGAATCCTGCCGATGATGGGACAAGTCCCGAAAGCGCTACAGTTAAATGATTAATTAAGTTGAGGAGACGGACCTTTCAGGTGAATATTCTATAATTTTATATAAATCTTCTCCATTCATCTGTCTGTTGATATCTCTACGGTCTAAAATGTTTCTTAAGAACTTTATTTTAAAAAAATCATAATGTTTTCTCATCTTTTAAAGTAAGAAAGAATGTTTCTTATTCGTATAATATAACTGGGACAATAACGTTTTTGCGTGTTGTAAGTTAGTGTTTTTATAATAAAACTCTTCTACGTGGCAGTGAATCATGGACTATCAAAGCAGCTGTCAGCTCAAAAATAAGAGCAGCAGGCGAAACACGACTGTGATTGGTTGTAATTAAAAAATCATTGAAATGTGATTGGCCATCGATTCCCATTTGGGGCATGAGTTAAATAGCCATTGTGTCGTATCTGCATATATAACACTAACAGAGATCATCATCATCATCATCACTCCAGGGATTAGGCAATTGCCCGTTCCGACTTCATAATGCATCAGTCCAACGTCTTCTAGGTCTTCTAACATCACGTCTTCCTCTTGCTTGATAATTTCTTGCTAACAATGGATATCTCTCCTTACTCATTCCATCCATATGATCAATCCATTTCTGTCTGTAATTCGTGACCTTATCCAATAAAGGCTGTACTTTCAATTCTTCTCTTATATCCTCATTTCTTATTCTATCAAGTCTTGTACATCCTTTTACTTGTCTTAGGAACCTCATCTCCGCCGTCTGTATTCTATCCTTCTGTCTTTTCACTGGAGCCCAAGTTTAACATCCATACAATATTGTGGGAACCGCCATAACATTATACATTTTTATCTTGGTTTCTTTCCTAATTTTATTTTTGAATGTTCTATGTATTGTTCCACACACCGTCTGAAATTTATTTATTTTGGAGTCAATATCTCTTTCCAGATTGTAGCCAACATCACAGCCCAAATATTTGAAACTAGACACCTGTTCTATACTTTGATTTTCTAAAATAATTTTGGATCTCACTGGATCTATTCCTCTAAAATCCATGGTCTTCGTTTTCCTTACAGAAATCTTTAGATCGTATAATTTACATATTTCATTTAATGCATGCAAAGATTTCTGTAAGTCGTCTTCATTTTTCTGTATTATGATTACATCGTCAGCAAATAGAAGATTATTTATGCACACTTTATTATCCATTCTTATTCCTGGATTTACTAAAACTTTCCATTTATTTAAAATATCGTCTATATATATATATATATATATATATATTAAACAAAGTGGGTGATAAACTACATCCTTGTCGTAATCCAGTATTTGTTTCGATTGCATCTGTTCTTTTGAATCCGGTATCTATAATATTTGTGTCTTTATAGAATTTCTTTATTGTTTCAACAAGGCACAGCGGGTATCCTTTCATTCGTAATATTTCCCATAATTTTTGTCTGTTTACTCGATCGAAGGCCTTATCCAAATCTATAAATCCTATGTGAGTTTCTAAGTTATGGCCAGGTGAACTCTGCAATATCACTCAAGTGCTTGAATGTCAATGAGGAGATAAGATAGAAGTAAACAGCCTCAATTGAAATTGCATACTACTTGTTGTTAATTACCAGCTGTAATTATTAAATATTCACTTCCTTGTCTCCACTTAACAACCGTTGCTATGCAAATTGGTTCCCATGGCAACGGCTATTTATTTATTTATTTGATTCATTCAATGATATAGCTCTTAACCAACATGTCCCTATAGTACTGCGACTGTCCTTGTTAATGGCACAAAATTAGAGAACTATTTTACAGTAATTCCCTGTGTTTAATCGGAAATCTTTATATACAGAGTGATTCAGAAATATGGCTATACGTTTGATCGCATTTTGTGACAAAAATATTATTATTATTAAAGGAAATATGATGTTATCACTGGAAAGGGAATCCTGCAAATTACAACAATAGAACAAAACAAAACAAATCACTGCTCACGTGCTGCTTGGCGAGTCGATTTTTGTGGGCTAGCGTCGAACGCCTCCACAATTCTCTTCGTTGTTTCTGCATCCGTGCTAATGCGAAGCCTTCCAGGAGGTTTGATTTTCTGCATACTTCCCGTTTCCAGCAGTCGTTTTCTCCACTTCCCCACAGTTGACGGTTGCAATGCTACGTTGAACTCACGTCTTGCCCGTCTTGCAGCCTCACGATCATTAGCATACGTTATTGCCCATGCAGCAATTGTAATTTGCTTTTGCATATTCAACGCCATTTTAACTAATGACTTAAGTTCTACACTGTTTTGTTTTATTCCATTGTTGTAATTTGAATAATTTCCTGTAATGGTAATATTTTCATCACACAACGCGATCAAACGTATAGCCATATTTATGATTCACTCCATAAATAGATCATCGGTTGATTACTGTCATTGACATAATCCGATTCCCAATAGCCAATTTTGTCGGTCCATCCAATCTCCTGGTTGTAGATGTTTCTCCTTCATGTATAAACATATTCCCTGACTCCAGGAGGTTTTAGGTCTTCCTCTGCCTGGTCTTCCCTCAGCTTTCCATTCCAAAACAGATTTTGGTAGTCGATCCTCTTCCATTCGCTGGACATGTCCGTACCATCTTAATTGCTGAGTTTTAATATAATCTAAAATAGTGTCTTCAATCTTCATTTTCTCCCTTATAACTGAGTTCCTAATTTTTTCTCTTCTTGAAATTCTTGCGGCCCTTCGTATAAAATCCATTTCCATTGCCGAAATATCCTTATTTGTTTTTGTTGTTAATGGTCAAAATTCTGCTCCATAAGTAATGATGCTTTTAACAATTGTATGATATATATTCATTTTATTTTTATTACTTATATTTTTTATCCCACAATATTCCATTGAAGCAAGCAATTGCAAATTTTCCTTAGTTACTTCTATTTCTTATTTCCTCTTCATAACTCCCATTTTTTCTTTATTTTAATTCCTAAATACGTGATCTCACTACAAGATTTTATTGTTTCTCCAGTCTCCAAAATTAAATTTTGTTCTGGTTCACCAATTGACAATTTTTTTTTCATGTTCAAAATTAATCCCTATTTTTTATATTCTTCTATTGATTTTCTAGTCATATATTCTAAATCTTCATAATCTTGTGCAATTAACAATTGATCATCTGCAAAATGTAAGCTGTTTAAAGTTTTGTTGTTTGAAATTGGAATTCCCATGCTTCAACATTTTATCCTCCAACTGTTTAATATTTAATGTACATATATTTTAAACAGAGTTGGTTACGAAGACCTTTATTTATCGTAAAACCACGTGACAATTTACTGCCAATTTTAATTTTAGACATGCAAGTGTCATATAAATTTTGTGTGGCTTTAATTATTATAGTCTTCATTCCCATACGTCTTAAAGCAATCCATAGTTTCTCTATAGGGACATTGTCGTATGCTTTCTCAAGATCTACAAATAGTAGGTGCAAAGGTTGTCCATATTGCATTTTCTTTTCTATTACGTGAGTAATGCAAAATCAATTGTCGGTTGTGGAACGACCTGCTCTAAATCCTGTTTGTTCCTCTGATTACATATCGCTATATTTTCTTTTTCCAAATGATATTTTAGTATCCGTGCATAGTACTTGTTACTGTTATACCTCTATAAATTCCACATTGGTCTGTATTCCCCCCCCCCTTTTATGGATTGTCGGAATGTATCCAAGTTTCCATTCTCCATGAACTTCTTCACCTTTAACAGGTCTAATATTTCAGTCGAAACATAATAATAAGAATAATGATAATAATAATAATAATAATAGTAGTAATAGTAACCATAGTAATAATAATAATAATAATAATAATCCATCCATAGTAATTCTGCCCGAAGGCAGGTCCTTCACTGCAATCATAGCATTTTCATGCTATGCTTGCAACCTTTACTAGGGAATTGTGTAGGTGTGGTAGCTTCCCTTTGCTTTCCACACCGGTGAAGGATGATGATGATAATGATAATGGTAAGGATGATAATGATAAGGATGATGGCCATATGATTTCGGGGTCCGTTTGGGCCTTAAAGTTTTTCCTGACATTTGTCTTACAGGTGAGGAAAAACCCCGATAAATACCTCACCCAGAAAAACTGCCCCGACCGGGGATCGAACCCGGGCCAGCTGCGTGACAAGGCAGCACGCTACCTCGAGACCACAGCGGTGGACTAATAATAATAATAACAATAATAATAATAGTAATAATAATAATAATTGTAATAATAATAATAACTATTATTATTATTATTATTATTATTATTATTATTATTATTATTATTATTATTATTATTATTATTAGTGGTAGTAGTAGTAGCATAATATTGTTAGTATTTTTTTATTATTATTAATTTAAACTTTTGTGAAAAGAGAATCTAAAATTGTTAGAGAAATATTAGAACCACAAGACGTAAGTGAGCAACACAGATTAAAAGCAAAAATAAAATTAAAAAATATGTAAATATATTTATAGTGATATTAAAAAATCCATTATTCAGGAACAGCGTAAACTAATGGAATTCCTCCGTCAGTCAAATTTATGGTTTAGAGAATATATATTACTTACTTACTTACTTACTTACTTACTTACTTACTTACTTACTCACTGGCACTATCGAACCCGTAGGTTCATGACCGCGCGGACATAAGCTCTCCATACATCCCTATCCTGAGCTAATGCTTTCCAATCATTCCCTGTATAATCTACTTCCCTCAAATCATAGTTAATGTTATTCTCCCACCTCATTCTTGGTCTACCAACTGGGCGTTTTCCCTCTGGTTTTCTTACAAGAAGCTTCCATGCACGTCTTTCATTCCCCATACGTGCCACATGTCCTGCCCATCGCAGTCTACGAGACTTAACTGTTCTTACAAATAAATAAAAATAACAGCCACAATATGGACAGTAGAGAGAGAAAAAATACTTAGACAAAGAATGCGATTACTAATGACAAAGATAAACTACGAAAGAAACTTAAAAGCTTTGCATAGTTTTACAAGGGCTCACCCACAATTAATAGTATATTACAATGCAAGGTTAGGAAATGGTTTTTACAGAACCGAGCAAAATGTTTAACTTCCGAGATTCTATAAAACACTTCACAAACGTGCGTTGTGCATTATTTTTGCGCGATGGTGTTTTCAAAATAATACATAATAGTAAAATAATATCTTTGTTGGAAATATTTGCGAACATTATAAACAATTGACTAACGTTAACAGTGTGGGCAATGTACATTTGTTAAAACAACAAGAGCCCGTGAGACCAATAAGTTATAAAACGGCGGCAAGTACGTATTTATTGTTTTATATTGCTTCAAATAAAGTTCAGTTCATTTAAAATGCAGCGATTTGGTTCGTATAATGTATATTAACATTACCTTTTGGATGTTTTTTGTATATACATTGTATGTAGTATACATAGAGGGCAGTGGTTTTACTTCCCACGCGCGTGTTTGTAACATGTACTATTACAATACAGTTATTTTTTTATTATATACAACTTCCCTCATTACAGGATTGCCTCAAGGACAAAGTGATACAATTATTTTTTTGAATTTATGAAATACATTTTGTAAATACATTAAAAAAATTCAAATTGTAGGCCTAATTGAAGTATATATACTATAAAGTAGAAATTTTGTAAAAATGGTTTCTTAAAATTGAAATTGATCCTCTAATGGCAGCGATGGCAATTTTAGAAAGATACACCCTGTATAGTGTATAGTTATTTAGGTTGGCAACCCCGAAATGTAGGAAGTTGTACTTTCAATCATCGTCGCCATTGCTGTTTGTACGACAAAACGCACTATCGTGCAAAAAAAAAAAAACCATATTTGACAAGTCCATTTTTTTTAAACTTCATAGCTTGGCAAATCGCAATAAATGAGTAACGGTATTGAACAGGTACTCGGTCGCCATATTGAATACCACGTGACACCGCCATATATGAATGTGAAAAACAACATGAAACTTTTTAAAAAGAGAAACAATACAAAAAAATAGGATTAAACTTAAAGAAAAAAATAGTACTTACAGGTGATAATCCGTTTCAGTGGTGACTCCACTTCCGCCTTCGTCACAACCCCCCACCACTCACTTCCGGTACGTCATCACGAGCCGCGGGTACCCTCAACAATGTTGTGTTGTCTGGGGCGAACAGCAACGCTCCTGGTGGCGGCACGCTGAAGGAACCCCACAATTTGGAGGTTGTCCGGGGAAAGTCTGCGAGCTCGACGTGCGGGGCTGAGGCAATATCGATCCCCTTCCCCTCAAGTAGGGGGATGCTGCCCTAGTGATCTCCGTGAACAATGATGTTCCTACAGTCACTCCAAGGCCTTCTGGATCAACACTTCTTCTCTAAAACATTCTTAAATTCTGCTTTTTTTTCATACATTTAGTCTATTCGTACATACTACCTGCGGCAAGGGTGCTATCTTCTGGAAGTTACCTAACCCATGCTGTTTCAGTTTACTATTATTTCCCTATATATGTCAGGGATGGTTAGCTCATCGCTTCAAAGAGACATCTATAATAATAATAATAATTTTTAATTTATATACAGAATCAGGATATGTTGCGCGTATGGGGAATGAAAGACGTGCATGGAAACTTCTTGTAGGAAAGCCAGAAGGAAAACGGCCAGTTGGTAGACCAAGAATGAGGGAAACAACATTAACTATCATTTGAGGGAAGTAGATTATACAGGGAATGATTGTAAAGCATTGGCTCAGGATAGGGATGTATGGAGAGCTTATGTCCGCGCGGCCATGAACCTACGGGTTCGATAGTGCCAGTGAGTGAGTAAGTAAGTAAAAAAGTAAAAGTAAAGTAATCCCACTACAGGCCTCAGGAGGCCCTTGGGCTAGTAGGAGGTTAAGACTCCCACTGTTTCTGGACAATCGGCACTTGATGTCAGCCGGGTTGTCAGCCCTGCGTGACGGCCGCCTTTACCTCCAGAACAAGCATCTGGTACTCATTTCCGTTAGAGGCTGAGTCGACCCCAGGGCCATAGTGTCGCCAGAAGGTTTGGATCAGTTTAAAAATCCTTAACCCACCGGGACTTGAACCCTCGACCTTCCAGCTTGGAGCTCAGTGCCTTAACCAGTACGCTACGGCGTGCCCCCAAGTAAGTAAGTATACAGAATGTTAATGTTTACACATCTTTCTGTGCCTAAAGTTTTATTTTTCTTCTCCACTCGTCTCTCTCCATCCAATCCATGTCCTCCAGTTCTCTTGCTCTCATTCCAGTTCTTATTTCCAGCATCCACGAGTTTCGAGGTCTTCCTCTCCACCTTCTTCCAGGTGGACACTATTCCAATGTTTTCCTGGGTAATCTTTCTTCTTGCATTCGTCATACGTGCCCATACCAATTTAATTGCTTATACCGTATGTAATCTACTATTGAATAACCAATATTCATTTCTTCTCTTATGACAGTATTTCTTATTTTGTCTAATTTTGAACATCTTGCTGCTCTCCTCAAGAAATCCATTTCCATCGACATAAGTTTTTGTTCTAAGTTTTTGTTGAATTTCCAAACTTCAGCTCCATATGTGACAGTACTTCTCACTATTGAATTATATATTTGTAACTTATTTTTCCTGGTTATATGTCTGTTCCATAAGACTCCATTCATCATTGCTGTTATTGCTCTACTACCTTTATTTATTCTGTTCTTAATATCACTTTCTTGTTTATCCTCTTTATCTAATTTTACTCCCAGATACTCAAATTCTTCACATCCTCTAATATACCCCTTTCCATCTTCTAATATCAAATCTTTGGTTTCGGCTCCACATCCCATATAAAATGTTTTTTTCTAAATTTATTTTCAAACCCCAGTTATCGTATTCGTCCAATAATTTTCTGCACATAAACTCCATGTCTTCATATTCTTGAGCAATTATTATCTGATCATCCGCAAATAACAGTGTATATATTGTATCTGTTGATCCATCTCCAATTGGTACTCCCATTCCTGAACATGTTTTGCTCCAGTTTGACAGTGCTTTATGTATAAAGATCTTAAATAATGTTGGTGATACGCTACAACCTTGACGAAGGCCTTTTGTTACTTTAATTTCTTCTGATATATATTTTCCAATTTTAATTTTAGATACTGCATTTTTATACAATATTTTTATTGCATTAATAATTGTATCGTTTATGGCCATATCTTCTAATGCTTCCCACAACTTTTGTAAAAGTACAGTGTCTTATGCCTTTTCTAAATCCACAAATGTGAAATGAACTTGTTGGTTGTTATTATTCGCCTTTTCAATCAATTGTTTTACCACAAACATGTGATCAATTGTAATCTCCCAGATGATATATATATAATCATCATCATCCCTCACGAATTAGGCCTTTGTATACCTTTTTTCGCCCCATCTAGCTGCTATTAAGAGGTCTTTGTGGTCGAAAATATCCTTTGGGCTTATATTGTATCATCATTTTTCGGAATTCTTGAATTAACCATTAATCCGTATTTTTACATGGTACAATTTATATCTATTGAATTTTTCTTTACTTATTCTACTTCTAATTGTTCTAAAATTTCTTCATTCTTTTTTCGATCTAATATGACATAGAATATATGGCTAAAAAACTAAAAGAAGAATATGAAAAATGGGGACTTCATACAAACATTGAGAAAACTAAATACCTGTGTATAGGAGAAGAAATGGAAAATATAAATTTCAACAATGGAGAAGAACTAAAACCTAGTATTGAATGCACTTATTTAGAAACAAAATTAGACCATTCAGGCGATAACATAGTGGAAATTAAAAATAGAATCACACAAACAAAACAAGCAATAAATGCTTTAAACTCTGTTTGGTGGAGCAAAAATATTACAAAAAATAGAAAATTACAAATATATCAAACCATAATTCAGAGCATTTTAACATATGGTGCTGAAGTCTGGCAAATTCCTACCAGGGAAATGAAAATAATTTTAAGTACAGAAATGGGTGTTTTAAGAAGATCAGCTGGAAAATCTAGAATGGATGGAATACGAAATAAAGAAATAAGGGAAATTACGGGTGTAGAAGAGGAGCCGGACATCATAGGCATTATAGAAAAGACAAGATTGCAGTGGTATGGTCATGTCAAACGAATGCCAGAGCAAAGATTGCCAAAAATTGTTATGGAATGGATCCCAATGGAAAGGAGGAAGAGAGGAAGACCGAAGAAAACGTGGATAGAAGGGGTACAAGCAGCTATGAATATCAGATGAATGGACGAAGATCAATGGATGGACAGAGAGGAATGGCGTTTGGTTTCCAGAAGATGGCGGCAGCTGCCATGATACCGGATCATGATGATATATATATATATATATATATATATATACAGTGCGATCAGTATAGCATTGGACAGCAGAATTGAGAATTTCACTGTCATTGTTGACGCACTCGCGGCCGGGGAACGGAGTTTCCATCCTAAAAAAAATGCATCGACCTCGGCCGGGTTTGAACTCACGTCCCTCGAGGCAAGGAATATAACCACTAAAAATCCAGCTTGGACGACAATTTTTAGGACATTAATAAATAAAAACTAAACATATTCTTATAGAGATTTTATTAAGTGGTTAACATTTACAAGTTGTGTATAAACATGGTTTTTTGTTTTAATATACATATATATGGCATATGTTATCCAGGCATCTTGAATGCCACATTTAAATATATCCATAAAGTTTACATTCATACACTGTCAAAATAAATTGATGAACTATACAATTTACAAATTATACTAAAAATATATTTTTATATTTTGATTGATATATCACTAACAGAAAGAACTCACTAATACTACTTTTTAAGAATTAATAATGCGTTTTTGCATTATTTAATAAAAATAGACTTAGGATTTGTTAATATATTTACCTAATGCCTTGTATAAAAAGCGTAGATTAATTCATTGTAGTGTTTTTTTCTCTTCTTTTTATGCATAGTAGATTCGAGCTGTTATTCCTTTTTTATTCATTGTATCATTAATTTAATTTTAATTGTATTTAGTTTCATTCTATTATTAGACATTAATTTCATTATTATTCAATATGACAGATAATGAATTGTTCAATAACTATTATTGTAACTTTTTTTTGTATTCATATGTAACATGTTTGTCCTGTCTAATATGACTACTATTGTAATTTTTTTGTATTCATGTGTAACATATGTTTGTCCTGTTTTATATGACTATTATTGTATTTTTTTTTGTATTCATATGTAACATATGCTTGTTCTGGTGAGTGGAAGAGAAGGCCACATGGCCTTAACTCCACCAGGCTAAATAAATAAATAAATAAATAAATATATTATTTGTATCTTAACGTACTTTACATTTACTCTCTCCTATAAGTGTTTCTTATATGTAAATAAAATTTTATTTGTAAATATTAAGTGAAGAAATATATTTTAACAAAATTACATTTATATCAAATTTGAACTGATTTTCTTCACAAATTAAGGTGATGGGTGAAATATTCGACATTTTTGGTCAAATTTAGCATTGTTTGTTTTTTGTATTAAAAAATACTACGTACCATAAAGTGTAAGTTGGTGACGTTTCAGTGTCCTATGGCGCTTGTAAGTCTTCCTAATGACGTCATCTATCGTCCCCACAAAGATGCATTTCAATACATTCAAATCATAACAGCATTTCAATACATTCAAATCATAACAGCATTTCAATACATTCAAATCATAACAGCATTTCAATACATTCAAATCATAACAGCATTTCAATACATTCAAATCATAACAGCGCTGATAAATTTAATGATAGAAGCACGAAATTTTAACTGCATGTCCCACACACTATGGCTAATAATTCTATGCATGGATTTTGAAACAACATTAATATTTTTTAAAATACAAAATAAAATATGTGTAGTAATTTAAAAAGAAATGCATTTTCATATGCAGAGGACGTATATATTTTTTCTTCCTTTATTATAATGATATAGAAAAGTTAATGCATAGCGTTGTTCTAAATACGTCAGTGGTCGTGTAGAAAAAAATAATAAAATTACTAAAAAATTATGGGACTTATTAAAAAAATTATGCAAATTTTTAAATGGATTTTCTTCAGTAACTCAAAAACTCTTACGCCTAGAAAGATCTTAAATATAACATTACTTATGATGGCATGAAAGGGTGTACAAACAATCAAGTATGTAAATTAATGAGTAATTTCTTAACATCTTACCTCATATTTTATGTTTCTTCAAACACGGGAACTAGTTTTCGAGAGAAGGATCTCTCTCATGTTCAACCGACATTATTCCAACGATTCCAACGAAAATCTGGTAGTCATAATGTCGGTTGGAAAATGAGAGAGATCCTTCTTTCGAAAACTAGTTCCCGTGTTTGAAGAAACATAAAATATGAGGTAAGATGTTAAAAAAAATGATTCATTAATTTACGAATTAAGAACCTCATAATGTTATTTCCCATATTTAACCATGCAATCAAGTATGTAGCTTGCACAATGTAGAGAATGGAAATTTCACCCATCACCCGTTGAAAATTACTTTCTTCGTTAGCTCTATTTTCAATTCCTTCTGATACCTGGGCTGACTGGGGAGGAACAAGTGTTTCAGGCAATAAATACGTTGTACTTATTATATGCACTCACAATCTTTGTTTACATTTTATTTTTTCTTAACGGTGTATACGAAACGTAGAATTGACAATTAACATGAATTTTATATATACTGTTTGCCACACAAGAAATAAACAAAAGTTGAGAAATTTCAAATAGTAGAAGGTCCATCGCCTCTTTGCCAAAACATGTAAAAACATTAATAGCAAAGTTGCAGTAATAATGATTCTCTAGAAAAAGTGGAAGCCTTAACTTTCCACTACCCCAAGGGTCTCCTATGGCCTATAGTGAGAATAATTTTCCTTTTTTAGTCTCTAAAATGTTGTGCGTTTTAGTCTATAGCAATTATAATTATCACATCCATGCAGTTTATTTCTCAAATTTATAGATTTATTCCTAAGGAAATTATATAAATGTAATGTGGTTTTATTTAAAACTCTAATACATTTAAAACTAGTCAAGTTTAGTTCTAAAAAAAGTATATTTATAAGTTATTGTACTTTTAAAACAGGATTACAACATTCGTGCAGTACGGATTTATACTGTGTCAACATACAACAGACAGTATTAAAAGTTAAATATTATCTATATACTTTCTATGACTAGATCTATACAAGCAATTTATAAAAGTTAATTAAAATTAACACAGGAATCGGTAACCTTAATATCAAGAAAAGAGCCAAATAAATGATAATCAGCGAATATAGGCCACTGTTTTACTCTTCTGATCTAAAATCAGATGTCAAAGAACATCTTCAATTTTTTTTTGTTTAAATATATTATTTGAAGGGCTCGGCTGTAAAACTGACAAACTCTTGAAAATTGAGTTGTAGCTTATGATAAGTGACGTTCTGCAGCCTTTGGTGCACGTAGCTTTATTTACCATCTATTGACGGAAGTAAAAACTACGTACACCAAATGCTTCAGAAGGTCACATATCACAGTTTACATGTTTCAAGTCAATTTTCCAGAATTTGTCAGCATGTTTCACAGCCGAGCCCTTCATTTATTACACCGATCGTTTTGATAAAGGTATCTAACTTATGAATCATACACAATTCATTTCAATGTTAAATAATGTATGCAGACGATCTGGTAATTATACAGAAGTCAGAGGATGATTTACAAAGAGCCATTTACATGTTGAATCAATTAGGACTCTATTATAATCTCAAAGTCTCAACTTCAAAAACTAAAATTATGGCTTTTCAGGGCAAAGTGCCAGCCAGAGCAAAAATAGTGATCAATAATGAAATAATAGAACAGACAGCACACTTTAACCATCTTGGTTCAGATATAACATATAGCTATGATTGGGATATACACAATAAATTAAACCGATATCAAATGATGTGTGGCACCATAAGAAGAACCCTCCGAAAGACTCGAAGAGAAACTCAGCTCAGATTTTATAAAATTATGGCTGTTCCTGTTCTTTTATATGGATCTGAATCTTGGGTACTTACAAAAAAAAGATATCTCACACATTCAAGCCACTGAAATGAAATTTTTAAGATCCATAAAAGGATGTACACGCATGGATAGATTACACAATGAATCAATAAGAAATGAACTGGAGATATTTTCAATACTCGATAAACTAGAAGAGCACAAATACCAATGGAAAGAACATTTAGACTGAATGGACAATACAAGATTACCCAAAAAGATCAACGCCAAAAACCACACGAAAAAATATCTTTGGGACGGCCAAGGAAACGATGGACTTGAGACCGGAACTGGTCGCATTGACCTAATCCTGGAAAGGAAGAAGAAGAAGAAGAAGAAATAATGTTGTTTAAATAATATTTAGCCTAAATATATGACAAATGAAATATTTATTTAAACGAAGTACCTCAACTAGGGCTAATATTGAACCTATATGATCACTAGTGTTACTGAAAAGCTAAATTACATATTATCTGTATATTTGTAGATAAAAAACAGAATAGCATGTTCATAGAATTCTTCTTGTTTCGCGAGTCACAGATTGCCGATCCCTGCTGCACTTTACCACAGAAAGTGATATAATACCCTGAATTTTCTACAATTTCAATGTGTGGAAACTACCAAAGTTTTATTTTTCATTAAAATATTTATTCAAAATACATTGTAGTTTACTATTATGTCATATTAAACATACTTGTTATAAAAACTTCATTCTTTCACAACATTTTAATATCTCACAGCCTTCTAACAATATTTGTCTTACACCTCTCAGATTTCCTATGTTTTCTCTTTCAAATATAATAAATATGCAGAATGTTTAAAATATTTTATAGAAGTTATAAATATATACTTAACGAGTTTAATAAATTATATTTCACATTCAACTATATAAATAAATATTTTAAATTTATAACAGTTACTTTACAATAACAGTTTGTCCAATTATAGTTCCAACGTGTTCAAACAGAAACTAGCCTAGTCACAATATGGCGACAACACCAAACTCTCTGCTTACTAGATACTACACTTCGATATAAGATATTGCCAACCTATGTGGTTATTATTAAAGGAACTTCTAATTCTATATTTATAGCCGAGAAATCTACGAAAAAGCTTTCTCGTTGGTATGTTGAATTCTCAGGATTTATTTTAAGCGTATTTTTTATTGAAGATTAATTAATTCGGTTCTAATTTGTCGATTTATGAACATTTTAGATTTTTCTAATATTGTATATTTTACTTCCGTAGCACGTAATATAAAAATGATGTGTGTTTAAAGAATCATTGTTGTATGAGCGATAATTGACAATACCTTAAATTTAGTTGTTAAAAGAAACCGTTAGAATTTAACTGTTATTTAAACTGTTAAAATTACTATTAAGTAGGTTTAAGTCGTAGTGATACTGGTTCAACTGTTTGATTCATATGTTTTTCGTTGCCAACTCTATTAAAATATTTGAATACACGAAAATTTAACTACAAGTGTAAAATTATTTACTATATTGTGCTAATGATATTGACATATTTAAATTGTTATATCACAGAAGACAAAATATATTTACATGTATTAAACAAAACTAATTATATATTATTAAGTTAAATTTATATTAATACTAACTACGATTAGACAAATTTCTTAAAAATCATATTCTTGAAAATGCTGATTATTTTAGTTCTTAGCTAAGGTAATGGAGGTGGTAGAATAACATTACAAAAGTTCGAGAGATGTCAATTATACAGGAGATGTTTGGACAAAAATAGCCCGGAATAGGGATGCATGGAGAGGTTATGTCCATGCTGTCATAAAGCTATGGGTTCGATAGTGCCAGTGAGTTGCTAAGGTTATGACATGACTGTAAGAAAATATTACAAGCCAAACGTGTATCAAACTGGTTACATCCCATCCTTATTAGAGAGACGGCTTCAATGATTTGTTCCCAGTGTCTCTACTTTGTCTTCCATGTAAGCAAAATCGATAAATAAAAATACAGTTTACTCTGAATGTGCATCAGTACTAAATTGCTATATCTTAACAATGTATTGCTAAATCTATCACTCGATGAGCAGAAATCAGGTTTTTGTCGGTATTAAGAAACGACTTAATTTTACAATAAGTAAAAATATAATATCATAAGCTTTAACGACTAGCGTCCCTGGGCCTCCAGTAGAACTTTATCCAAGTAAATTAACTGTGCTCTTGTTCTCCAATTAAAACTGCTACCACGACAGACATCTATTTCCACATTGAATGGAGATGATCTGCCACAGTAGCAAACGAAACGAGTTGTCATTAGAAAACAAAGACACAGTAGTCTCACCGGAAAATAACAAGTAAATAAATAAATAATTGATGTGCTCATTTGTTATATTGAATTAAAAATTATGACTTTCATTGATAAAATAAACTAAAAACGATTCTCTTCCTTAACGTGCTGCCTTCCACTTGAGAAACCCTGGTTCGTTTCCCAGCTTGTGTGCGTTTGTCATTTGTCTTGTTTTACTTGCAGTGGTGTTCAATGATACTGGTAAGGACAGACCCAGGAAGTCCCGCCAGTGGGTATTTGTCTATTGTATGACTGAATTTTATGCTGCCTACCTACAGGAAACTTCCCAGAACTTACATATATCTATTGAATGTATGTTTTACCAAAAAGAGGGAGAGTAAATTAAAAAGTGAAAAATAATTAACCCTTAAATCTGCAACATATTCTATAAGTTACATCAATTGGTTTATTGTATTTATTCTTCTTCTTCCTTTCATGTGATAGACCTAGTGGTCTGTTACGGTCTCAGTCCAACGTTTGAAGGGTCTGCCCAAAGATCTCTTGTCTGGTGTCTTGTAATTTAAGATTTGACGTGGTATTCTTGTTCTGCTAATTCTTCTTACGTGAGATTTCCAGCTGTTTCTGTATTTTTGCACATATTCCAAGACTGATTCTGTTTGTAATTCTTTTAGAATCTCATAATTCCTTTTATGGTCTGTTCTTGAGTAACCTGCAGTACGTCTCATAAATTTCATTTCTGCCGCAGTTAGTCTTTGTTCATCTACACTGCGAATTGTCCAGGCCTCACTGCCGTAACATAATATGCGTCTGACCAACGTTTTATAAATTCTAGTTCGTGTGTGTTGCTGTACTGTGTTTGCCTTGAAAATATTATTTATAATTCCTGTTACTCTGTTAAATTTTATAATTTTTTGACTAATGTTTATTTAATTTAATATTTTTAATAAAACAGAAGAAGACATACGAGTATATATTTCTTAAACATGTGTCGAATTACACAATACGAACAAAATTAACAGTTACGTATTATATAGGTTTCAGTGATATCTTAATATAAAGGCTGGCAATGACCACAGCAATGCCAGATTGACATACTCTATAAAATGTGTAAAGCCAACTATCATAACACCATGCAGCTCTACTGCCACGTCCTCCTCGTGACCTCTGGACAATGTAACTCATAGTTACAGCAGACCGGAGAGGGTGAGACCCACTGGCTATGGGAGCACTCCCAAACAGAAAAAGGCCTAATGGTGGCAACCCCACCACTGAACTTTCTCAGCGATGGGTTGGTACCCGATTCTGAAGAATTCTATACATACTCAGAATCTACAGGAAAGAAATGACCGGACTGATATTGGGAACTCCCTACGAAGCGATGGAGGGAACAATTTTATATCCTGATGTGGAACAGGCCAATGGCCTAATCCCTAACTGTAATTGATGATGATGATTGGCAAATAGGGATGCAAACGATACCTCGATGTTTTATCGATGTATCGTTCATTAACATCGATGTTTTAACATCGATACAATACGTAACATTGATGATACATCGCTATTTATGAACGATGTTTTATGAACGATGTTTTATGAACGATGTTATTTGAACGATGTTTTATGAACGATATTTTGTAACTCCTAGCGGCATCTATTGTATTATTTTCGCTGCTCGTTCGCTTCTTCAGCCAAAAACCAGATGCTTTAGAAATGTGGGATGACATGAAAGTTTTATTTCCTGGGCTGTATACACTGGCGATTATATATTTGCCTAACATAACAACGTCGGTGCCCAGTGAGCGGCTGTTTTCAGAGGCTGGGGCTACGATTACCCAAGAAACAAACCGCTTACTGGCCACAAGATTGTTAATAAAATTGTTGTTTTTAAATTCTGTTCTGCGAAATAAATAATAAACATTTTCAACATTCTTTTGTGTTTTTAATTGTTTTCCTAAAACACCGAAAAAAACATCGATATATCGTTCACAATCATCGATGTTTCGGTCATCGATATTTTAATTTTGAAAACATCGATGTTCTAACATCGATGTTTTCTAGGAGCGATGTTACATCCCTATTGGCAGAGCACTAATTTCTCTTGTTAGTTATTTGAATGTGGCGGACCGAACTGAAAACTATATCATATATCCATCCATAGTAATTCTGCTCGGAGGCAGGTCCTGCACTGCAATCATAGCATTTTCATGCTATGCTTGCAGCTTTACTAGGGAATTGTAAGTGTGGTAGCTTCCCGTTCCTTTCCACACCGGTGAAGGATGATGGTGGTGATGATGATGTCCATATGATTTCGGGGACCGTTTGGGCCTTAAAGTTTTCCTGACATTTGTCTTACAGGTGAGTAAAAACCCCGATAAAAACCTCACTCAGAAAAACTGCCCCGACCTGGGATCGAACCCGGGCCCACTGCGTGACAAGGCAGCACGCTACCTCGAGACCACAGCGGTGGACATTATATATATATGAAAATCAAATAAAACTAATTTTTATTTAATTATTAATTAACAAACATTTTCTACATTATTTTGTGTTTTTAATTGTTTTCCCAAAACACCGAAAAAAACATCGATATATCGTTCACAATCATCGATGTTTCGGAAATCGATATTTTAATTTTGAAAACATTGATATTCTAACATCGATTTTTTTAGGAGCGATGTTGCATCCCTATTGGCAAAGCATTAAATTCTCGTGTTAGTTATTAGAATGTGGCGGACCGCACTGAAAACGATATCATACATAACTATTAATATTGTTTATATAGTGTAATTCTACACACATTTGAGTCATTTATACTCGTACGTTTTCTTCTGTTTCGTTAAAAATATTAAATAAAATAAACTAATTGATGTGTCTTACAGGATGCATTGCCAAATTTAAGAGTTAAGGTTGCAATATTGAATGTATAAAAATACTGTATGCCAAATAATTCGTCCGCAGCCCATTAACATATTTTCATCAAGAAACTCCTGCTCGGATCACGTGGCACCCCTGGAACTTGATTCTTCCTGTTCCGTTGTTTCTTCTCCCTAATACTGCAAACATTTACACGGGGAATTACCAACATGCTTTGTAAACTCCACTGTCCTGTTATCAGCTGACCTTTACGTCGCACTCGTTGATGCAGCTTGCAGACAACAAGATGGCCGCACCACTAGTGATGTAAATATAGTCTGGGTGGAGTTAAGACGATCTGGTTGAAGTACATTTTCTTCATATATTTAAAAGTGTTTTCTTGATTAGGACGAGAGGGAAAGTAGTATTAGATATGAATTGAAGGTAGTAGACAATCCACTTGCTGTCCCGGTGTCAGAAGCTGTCTAGTTGAGTTGCACCAACACCATGAAGTAGGTAACCACAGCACCCAGGACCTGAGAGAACAGAACAAATGTTTACACACCACTCTACTCGCCACCTGTTGAAGATGCTACGATCTTCCTATCTCCAACATTGAAATTTAGAGACATTATTTTGACGGGGAAAAAATAAATAAAAAATTTTACAGAAGTCCTCATTAATTTTTTTCCATTGAACGTACCAAGAAAATTATCGTAAATAATGTAATCAGTGATTTTCTAATCGTCGATAAATTCAGTGAATTTATGTAGAAGATTTGAAAATCGAGAATGACATTTGTTAGGACTTCAAGGATTAAAATTAAGCTGTTCAGTAAATATCATTATTTAAATATTTATTTGTTTAATGTAAACGGCAATGTTTCAAAAAAATAAGAAATGTGTGGTTATGTTTGTTTTATTTATTCACTGCAACTTGGATCATATTATTTATTGCCAAATCCATCCATCCATAGTAATTTTGCCCGAGGCCAGGTTTTTCACTGAAATCATAACAATTTCATGCTATGCTTTGCAGCTTTATTAGGGAGTTGTAGGTGTGGTGTTTTCCCGTTGCTTTCCACACCGGTGAAGAATGATGATGATGGCCATATGATTTCGGGGACCGTTTGGGCCTTAAAGTTTTCCTGACATTTGTCTTACAGGTGAGGAAAAACCCCGATAGATACCTCACCCACAAAAACTCCCCGAACGGGGACCAAACCCGGGCCCGCTGCGTGACAAGGCAGCGCGCTACCTCGAGACCACAGCGGTGGACTATTGCCAAATAGGATCGCAAAATTATAATAATGCACCCTAGTGGAGAAAAAATGAAACAAAGAACTAATTTAACCAACATTATAGGTTATTAATTATTTTTTAGTAAACAACTCAGTAAAATCATTATTTAAAACACAATTATTGAACACACAATTGTCAAATGTGTAGGTCGAAGAAATCTGTTCATTATTTGCTATATTTCATATATATTCGTTGGAGAGTCAGTCACTACAAAATGATGCTCTGACCTCTTCAGAACATTAAAAAGGAGGAGCTTTCTTTATCACACAAGCAAGAGCTGGTAAAGAGAATTCGATAAAAAGCGAGATGAAACACGACTGTCATTGGTTGTAAAACAAAATTCACTGAAAAGTGATTGGTCATTGACTACCATTTGGGGCATGACTTAAATAGTGAGCCGTAAAACTGTACCTCAATACAGGTGTGTGATGTCCGAAATTCAGTTATTTAAAAATAAATCCAGACTGATTTTTTTAATATTCATTTTAAAGTTAAATCCATTCTTAATTTAAAAAGTAGTAATAATGACTGTAATTAGAATTAGAATAAAAAATTATAAAATTGGTACGTGACATCCCAGTCGTCCTCAAATATCAAATGCTGTTTTTAAGTATTCAGGAGGCGTTTCGAAACACAAGCTTCATCTTCTGCTTCTGGAATGACTGCATGAAGACTACTGAGATCGCAGGTACAAATTTTATAAATTTAAATTTTACATAGTGACCTCAACGGCGTTTTGTAATTAATATTAAATGTATAGGATCGGAGAACACATTGTGAGTTACTATTTATTCTTCACAATGGACTGTCCTTACATAATGCAAGGAATTGTATAAAGTTGACTTACCGAGGCAAAGAGATCAAGTGAAACAGTAAAGAACTTGGCACCAGAGATGGTCATGGGTTTCTGACACTGTTGACACACGATCTGAATGAATGTCTTGGCCTCCTCTGATCCGTCGTACCATTGACAGCTGTAAGCTGCTTCCATCACTGATGAACTCTGTACATTGAACAGTAAAATCACATTATTACTTACTTACTTACTTACTTACTCACTGGCAGTATCGAACCCGTAGGTTCATGGCCGCGCGGACATAAGATCTTCATACATCCCTATCCTGAGCTAATGCTTTCCAATCATTCCCTGTATAATCTACTTCCCTCAAATCATAGTTAATGTTATTCTCCCATCTCAATATTGGTCTATCAACTGTGTGTTTTCCCTCTGGTTTTCCTACATGAAACTTCCATGCACGTCTTTCATTCCCCATACGCGCAACATGTCCTGCCCATCGCAGTCTATGAGACTTAACTGTTCTTATTATATCTGGCTTCCTATAAAGACCATGTAGTTCATTGTTATGTAGTATTATTATTGTTATTATTGTTATTTATTATTATTATTATTATTATTATTATTATTATTATTATTATTATAAGCCATTGCTTCAACTACGATCCTTACATTAAAAAGGACGCAATGTTCTGTTTTTTTATTTTTGAGTCATAAATATGTGTAATTATTGTCCACATGAATACTAACTAACTTACTGGCACTGTCGAACCCGTAGGTTCATGGCCGCGCGGACATAAGCTCTCCTTACATCCCTATCCTAAGCTAATGTTTTCCAATCATTCCCTGTATAATCTACTTCCCTCAAATCATGGTTAATGTTATTCTCCCACCTAATTCTTGGTGTACTAATTGTACGTTTTCCCTCTGGTTTTTCTACGAGAAACATCCATGCATGTCTTTCATTCCCCATACGTGCCACATGTCCTTCCCATCGCAGTCTACGAGACTTAACTGTTCTTATTATATCTGGCTTCCTATAAAGATAATGTAGCTCGCTGTTATGTAGTCTTCTCCATTCACCTGTCTGTTCATCTCTCTTTGGTCCAAAAATTTTCCCAAGAACTTTATTCCCAAATATCTGTAATCTCCTTTCCTCCCTTAAAGTAAGAGTCCATGTTTCGCACCCATATAATATAACTGGTTGAATAATAGTTTTATATATTTTCAGTTTAACGTTTTTTGAAAGGAGTTGGGACATCAAGAGTCTCTGCAATGCATAATAGCACGCATTTCCAGAATTGAGCCTATGTTTAATTTCTTTGTGCATCTCATTCCTATTTGTAATTATTGTTCCTAGGTATTTGAATTCAGCCACTTCCTCAAAATTTCCCTCATTTGTCATTAGCTGTCCATTTCCATTATATAATTTTTATAGAAAGCATTAGGTAAATATATTAACAAATCTTAAATCTATTTTTATTAAAGAACGGAAAAAAATTATTAATTTTTAAAAAGTTATATTAAGAGTTATAAATAAAACAAAAACAGGGGAATGATGAAGAGTTTTAATGTCACGTGATAAAATCAATCATGTCTATCTTCAGTTGTTTACAGAGTGAGAAAAAATTGAACCTCGCGCGTGATTTACAGTTAGAATACAAAGGGAGTAAAGATGTTAAATGGATAGTTTTTACCTCCTCGATGAGCCGGTTGCCAAAGAAGCAGAAGAGGAACACCTGTGCCAGCGAGTAGAACAGATATCCCAGCACAGTGGCGGCGTACACATCCACGCCGTCTATCTGCGGGAACACAACCAGTGACAGGTCACTTGGAAAGTTAAGATAATGAGCAAGTGGAATTAATGTGATTTATTGTACAATCACTCCACCAATGTTATACCTTCCAAATTCACAAATACTCTAAAATATACATCTTCAGTCGTGTAGGGGTACAGTTCCTTGCTTCGGGTCACTAGGGTTTCGGGTTAAAACCCGGCCCGAATCCATTATTTTTTTTATGATGGAAGAATCCAGTCTGCTATGGAAGGGATTTTAAACCATGGGTGCCGAATCTCAAGTTCTTCGGACTCGTAAATTAATTTTAAGACCAAATTAGATTCTGTGAGTAAAATTTAATTGGGATTTTCCATCCAAATAATATGTTAATTACCAACTAGCTGAGACATTGAGATAGCCACTTGTCACATTCAGACATCGGCAGGAAAATACGTGTAGCTAATGCCTATAGTATTATTGAAATGGATAAATAACTTTTTTGGTATGTTCCAAAGTCAACCCGATAAACATTTTAGTATTTCAGCGTACTTCAGGATCCCTCAGTTTTTTTTCAAGTTATTGTATCCTGTAAATTTACTCCAGCAGCACTTTATAGGAATGGAATTTGTTGTATTTTTTAAGAAACGAAAGACACATTCATTTACTTAGCGAATAGATAGCGTTATGACTTATAAAGCAGATATTCATGTTACAACCATGTTCTTAATATGGCCACCCATATTAAGAGGTAATAGATAGATAGATAATGAAATGCATTGCCTTTTTTTCAGAAGAAAGAAAATACATATGCATTTACAATACGCACGGGCCTGCTTGGCCGTACGTGCATTATTTTTCCATGAATAAAAAATAAAACTAATCATAATATAAACAAATACCTACAAATACACCTGTATCAAAAACAATAACAGGCTACATATAAGTAAAATCTATGTCTACACTAAATCACAATAATACCTATCTACACTCATCCATGTAAAGACTATGTGTATAAATAATTTTAAAAAAGTCTCATTCTGTACATTAATATTAAAAAAATTGCTAGAAAACAAGTTAGAAAAAAACACACACATACACCCACACACCCCCACACATATACACACTCGCACGCTCATACCCCCTCCCCCAGTCCCTGCAGGCATCAAATACACTATCAGACTATTCAACTTATCAGACCTACTTATTATATAACATGATTAAAGATCGAAAACAAAGACCATATTGAGATTCTTCTTATTGTTAATACATATATCCTTAATCTACAATTTTGCTATATCTCAATTCCCTTATAGTACCCAAAAATATGCATGTTTTTCATTCACTCTCGATCCGTGCTAAAAGATCCCAACACGCCACTGTTCCACGATCCGACCTGAGAAATCTCTCCGGCAGCATCTGTAATCTAAGTTGTTCTGTCTCTCTACAGAATGCTATAATATGCTGCCAGTTTTCATGGTCATAATGCAATATACGGCGTAAGCATCCAGTAATGGGGCTACCTGGTGTGTCACTGGATCGTTTAGAATTAATTCTTGTTGAGCATAATTCAAGGGAGTTGGCTGTTTTGTGAGACGTTCTTCTTGGTTTTTCTCTAGTAAAGCTTCTTTGATTTACGCATGTTTCAGAAGCGTTTCTTGTGAAACCGACCACATTCCAATTAGTTTTTAATGCTCTTTTGATTGGTATTAAAGTAGATGGAGTACTTCTAACGAGTTTTTCCACAATCAAACAATTTTGTGACAGCTGATCTTCTCCTGATACGGCCACACCATATTGCTGACAAGACATTTTTTATTTGTCCCAATTTTGAACAGTAATTTAATTAATCTAATTTTTGTTTTGTTGGTACTCTTCTCTCCAATTATTTCATACTTACGTTTTTTTTTAATATCAATGTTATTTTTCAACACTTTTGAAATTTATATTAAAGCACCGTTGAGGTTATGTAATAAGATGTTAATTATACAATTGGTAATATCATCGTTAAATTCCATATGGTGGGATAAGCATATTTGGAAAGACACAACAAAAATATATTGGTAAAACATTGGTGGAATCTGTTGCAATGTATGGAAGTGAGGTATGGACAATCAATAAGTACTACACGAATAGACTAATAGCTCTAGAAATGGATTATTTACGCAGAAGTGCCAGAAAGTCAAAATTAGAACATGTCGCAAATAAGGAAATTAGAAACATAATGGAAGCAGAAGAAAGCATAATTGAAAGCATTGAGAAGGAATTAAAGTGGTTAGGACATGTTTTAAGAATGGAAGATGAGCGGTGGCCAAAGCAACTATATCAATGACATCCGACCAGAAGGAGGAAGAGAGGGAGACCGAAGTTAACATGGAAGGAAAACATGAAGACAGTAATGCAAGCAAGAGGGCTAAGCATTGAAGATGCCCAAGATCGTAGGCTTTGGAGGTTTGGCGCGGGAAGACGGCAGCAGCTGTAAAAACCCGAAGATAGATAGATAGGTACTTGGTAAGTCAGTTTGTTTTTGAAAGACCTCCATATTGGAATAACTTGAAGTTTAATAATTTAATTGAGGACGACTGACTTACCAGGTACCAATTGTATAATTAACAACTTCATGTCAATTTTGTAAACAATTTAATTTTTATTGGGAATCCATTTTGAATTATAAAGGGATTATTTGCTATCACATTTATACATTTTAATTTTAGCAAATATGCACTATGGATCTGACAAAAAAATCGTGATTAGAACATGGAACAAGGTTGGCCGTATTACGAGCATATGTTCCTAATATGGCCACTAGTTAGATCGTGATTAGAACATGCAACAAGGTTGGCCATATTACGTGCATATGTTCCTAATATGGCCACTAGTTAGATCGTGATTAGAACATGGAACAAGGTTGGCCATATTACGTGCATATGTTCCTAATATGGCCACTAGTTAGATCGTGATTAGAACATGGAACAAGGTTGGCCATATTACGTGCATATGTTCCTAATATGGCCACTAGTTAGATCGTGATTAGAACATGGAACAAGGTTGGCCATATTATGTGCATATGTTCCTAATATGGCCACTAGTTAGATCATGATTAGAACATGGAACAAGGTTGGCCATATTACGAGCATATGTTCCTAATATGGCCACTAGTTAGACTTTTGAAAATTAGTTTTTTTACCAGTAAAACTAATTTATGGGAAATTAAAATGACTTTGTTTCCGTCTTTGGTCCGAGGCTTGATCCTAGGGACTGCGAGCAATGTATAAAATACACCTTCAAATGGGTGCTAGCCCGTTTTCATGGCGGGTTTATTATTCGGGGTTTCCTCCCTAGACCGATTGCTTTCACCCAGCTCCAGAGCTCAGCCTGGAGTTGTCTCTCCTAGATGGGTTGTCTTGCAGGACTAACGAACCCCATCCGCCCGTTTGTCAATCTACAAGGCAGTAGATGTAGAGTTGCCTCTTTCGTCAGGTACACCGTACCGAAGGACTCTTTCTCCGCTGTATCTGCCGTTGAGGTCTTCACCGTAACCCTGACAAGGGACCCTCACAAGGTACTATCAGCTGGGCAAGCTGAACCAAGGTGTTACTCCTCCCCCTCACCCTTTTTCAACCTGGCTTGTGACAGGCTATTCAGGGGAAAACATTATTTGATAAAATACACAACACAGAAATTAGGGACAAATGCCATATTCAAGACATAACCAAATTTATTATAGATAGACGAACATATTGGAAAGGTCATGTAGAAAGAATGGAAGAAAACCGGCTTGCAAAAAGAGCTAAAGAAGATAGACCAATGGACGGGAGCAGAACAAGAGGAAGACCAGCCAAGAGATGGATAGACAGTGAATGCACATCCAAAACGTCTTCCTCCGAGGAGTGATTTTGGAAATAAACAGGATGAAAATCCTACAAATTAAGTTTAAGAAGAAGAAGAAGAAGAAAATTATTTTATGAGAATCAATGAGAATGATTAAAAGGAAAAACTCGTTTTGATTTTTTCAGTGGCGGATAGAAAAAATTTCTCATGGCCACAACAGGGACAACTACCTTATTTTGAAAATATGCACTATTTCATGAGACCCGTGTCGTGTATGGTTGTGCACAATTCTTCATCACTAGATTGTGCATCAGATGGCTGCATTAAATTCTAAATCCATCTGCAGCACATAATGTATGTTGAGACAGCGTCTGGTACTGCTGATAGCGATTCATGCGTTGCGTCGCGTGGGGCACGTTAAGCCTTGGTGCTTTGAGACAGGATTAAGCAGCCATATATTCTCTTCATCCCTCACACAACACAAACAAACATACACTATACAAGTATTTTATTATTATTATTAAGAGCCCCACCACCATCCCCCTGGGTTTCCTCGGGCTTAATGCCCATATCCCCAGGTCTGCTCTTGTCCTTAATTACTCTATGCTGTTTTTATTATGTTCATTTTCAGGATACAAGTTTCGGGTGTTTGTTCTTAATACTACTTATATACAGTTATGTTTACATATTAATCCTTAACCTAAGTCTTAAGTCTACCACCTAATCTAGTAATATTTACATTTTTAACACAACAACCTCTCTACCCATCCATTGATCTTCCTCCATTCCTCTGATATTCATAGCTGCTTGTACCCCTTCTATCCAAGTTTTCTTCGGTCTTCCTCTCTTCCTCCTTTTCATTGGGAATAATAATAATAATAATAATAATCGCGTAAAATAAAATGCGAAGCATTACAGATATTAAAGCAATGGGCTAGAAGCCGGAGGATCGCTAGTTGAAGTCCCGATGGAGGAAATCATTTTTTAGCTAACCTAAATTTTCTGGCGTCACCGTGTCAATGGGACCGCTTCAGTCTCAAACACGAGTTCCTATGCTAAACTTGATTCACCTCTATTACAAATCAAACTCTGTAAGGGGAATTTAGACTCACTCTGTATATATATATTTATTTATTTATTTATAATCATGGTAAATTTTGGTGTCTAGAAGGTAGAATCGATCAAGGTAGAGTGTGTTCATTTTATTTCATTTTATTTTTTCACCTGAGAACAAAATAATTAGCATCGATAGGTCTACTAACGCGACTGAAGATGCCCTCCGCAGTTGAAGAAACATAGCCCGCAATTTTTAGCATCATCATCTTCATCATCATCCAGGGATTAAGCCTGTTGGCTCGTTCCGGTTTCATGAAAGCTAGAATTGTTAAAATTGTTCAGACCATCTTCTGTGTGGGCGTCCAACATTTCTCCTTCCGCGCGGTTTATAATTTAGCAATAAGTTTGGAAATCTCACCTTGCGAGGTGCCAGTAACACCTTCAGGGGACAATCTACGTTACTAAATGTTTACATGAAAGCAAGCGGAATCTTTTAGCATTAATCCTAACTATATCATTAAGTATTGGTTAGCAAAGCATGAGTAGTAGTACCTTCGTAGCCTGGTAGGCGAGCAGTGTCAGGGTGACGGTGCTGGTAAGCATGTGAAGTAGAAGAGCAGACCCATACGTTTCTCCGATATTACTCACAAATCTGCAACAAACCAACATTAATTCAAATACTTGCTCCACATCTTAGTATATTTTCTACTCTTCTATTAACAATTCAATGGCGCTAATAACCAGCTCGTACTGGCTGATGATGTAGTCTTACTTGTGATATGCACTGAAAGTCGGCACGCACCTTCTACTGAATACCACAGACAAACTTAGGGTCGATAGTAAATATCAATGAAACCAAATAAATGCGCAACTGTTTGTATGTGAAACCAAGACAAAATACAGTCAGAACTCTAACTTCCCATTATATTATTCAACTGTTTGTATGTGGAACAAAAACAAAAGACAGACAGAAATCTAACTTCTCATTATATTATTCAACTGTTTGTATGTGAAACCAAGAAAAAGACAGTCTGAATTCTAACTTCCCATTATATTATTCAACTGTTTGCATGTGGAACAAAAACAAAAGACAGACAGAAATCTAACTTCTCATTATATTATTCAATTGTTTGTATGTGGAACAAAAACAAAAGACACACAGAAATCTAACTTCTCATTATATTATTCAATTGTTTGTATGTGGAACAAAAACAAAAGACACACAGAAATCTAACTTCTCATTATATTATTCAACTGTTTGTATGTGGAACAAAAACAAAAGACACACAGAAATCTAACTTCTCATTATATTATTCAATTGTTTGTATGTGGAACAAAAACAAAAGACACACAGAAATCTAACTTCTCATTATATTATTCAACTGTTTGTATGTGGAACAAAAACAAAAGACAGACAGAAATCTAACTTCTCATTATATTATTCAACTGTTTGCATGTGGAACAAAAACAAAAGACACACAGAAATCTAACTTCTCATTATATTATTCAACTGTTTGTATGTGGAACAAAAACAAAAGACAGACAAAATCTAACTTCTCATTATATTATTCAACTGTTTATATGTGGAACAAAAACAAAAGACAGACAGAAATCTAACTTCTCATTATATTATTCAACTGTTTGCATGTGGAACAAAAACAAAAGACACACAGAAATCTAACTTCTCATTATATTATTCAACTGTTTGTATGTGGAACAAAAACAAAAGACAGACAAAATCTAACTTCTCATTATATTATTCAACTGTTTATATGTGGAACAAAAACAAAAGACAGACAGAAATCTAACTTCTCATTATATTATTCAACTGTTTGCATGTGGAACAAAAACAAAAGACACACAGAAATCTAACTTCTCATTATATTATTCAACTGTTTGTATGTGGAACAAAAACAAAAGACAGACAAAATCTAACTTCTCATTATATTATTCAACTGTTTATATGTGGAACAAAAACAAAAGACAGACAGAAATCTAACTTCTCATTATATTATTCAACTGTTTGCATGTGGAACAAAAACAAAAGACACACAGAAATCTAACTTCTCATTATATTATTCAACTGTTTGTATGTGGAACAAAAACAAAAGACAGACAGAAATCTAACTTCTCATTATATTATTCAACTGTTTGTATGTGGAACAAAAACAAAAGACAGACAGAAATCTAACTTCTCATTATATTATTCAACTGTTTGCATGTGGAACAAAAACAAAAGACAGACAGAAATCTAACTTCTCATTATATTATTCAACTGTTTGTATGTGAAACCAATACAAAAGACAGTCAGAAGTCTAACTTCCCATATACTTGCCCCACATCTTAGTATATTTTCTGCTCTTCTATTAAATATTCAATGGCGCTAATAACCAGCTCGTACTGGCTGATGATCTAGTATTACCTGGTGATATACACTAAAAGTCTGCACGCACCTTCTACTGAATAACACAAAGACACTTAGAGTCGATAGTAAATATCAATGATACCAAATAAATGCTCACACTTGGAAATCTTTATTTAACCTGCGTATACTTGTGCTTGCAAAACTCTAAAAGTAGTCGAGTCGATTATTATGAAAATTTAAACTTACAGGTTTTTCAAATAACAAAACTTATTAATTTTAATCAAATTAATTTATCAAATGAGCGCAATCATAGTTAGATAGATATATTTCATTCTTTTGTATTTTTTTAAAACATATCTGTTTAATTATCACGCGTGATTTGAACGAATAAGAGTTTTGCAGTTCGATAGATCGAGTGTTTCCAAAAGGATAAGGAAATTGATGAAGTCAGCTGTTGCTAATTGACTCCGATTCGTGATCACGTTGCTATCCGTTTAATTCAATGTACAGTCTGTGCTAAATATAATTTTATGTCAATAAAATCATAAAATGGTAGCATTCCTACCTGTGAGCTCAAAAAATATTTTATTGAGAATAACCTCACTGACTGTTTCGGAATTCAGTGAAAGTGACAAGTGTAACTGTCATTATTTGCGCAAGGAGTTTAGTACAGTAAAAGTTAAGATTGTAATATAGTATAATTAGAAGTAAGACTTCTGACTGTCTTTTGTCTTAGTTTCACATATAAACAGTTCAATAATATAATGAGAAGTTAGATTTCTGTCTGTCTTTTGTTTTTTAATCCACATACAAACAGTTGACTAATATTATGAGCAGTTAGACTTCTGACTGTCTTTTGTTTTTTTTCACATACAAACAGTTGAATAGTATGATGAGAAGTTACACTACTGACTGTCTTTTGTCTGGTTTCACATACAAATAGTTGACTGATATAATGAGAAGTCAGACTTCTGTCTTTTGTTTTTGTTCCACATAAAAGAGTTGAATATTATGAGCAGTTAGACTTCTGACTGTCTTTCGTTTTTTGTTTCACATACAAACAGTTGAATAACTTCATGAGAAGTTATACTTCTGTCTTTTGACTTGGTTTCGCATACAAACAGTTGAATAATATCATGAGAAGTTAGATTTCTGTTTGTCTTTTGCTTTGTTTCACTTACAAATAGTTGAATTGTATGATGAGAAGTTAGACTTCTGACTGCCTTTTGTTTTTATTTCACTCACAAACAGTTGAATATCATATATTAACTTACTGCAATCTTATCTTTCATTACATACAAATTCTGATTCCAAAATTAAGGTAATGCGTCTATGTGTCTTCATGAACACGTCGATATAAAATTTGAACTAATAATAATAATAATAATAATAATAATAATAATAATAATAATAATAATAATAATAATAATAATAATAATAAAATCTGTGTATTATCTGGCAGAGTTAAGGCCTTAAGCCCTTGTCTACTACTCAACCAGGTTAAAACAATACAAAAACTATTCGTACATCTAAATTACAATAAACAAAAATATTACTTGGTTTATCTACAATATTATTATTGTTTGCAACATATTGTGATTTAATCTATATTTAGCGAATTAAATATAAAATACACAAAATATAAAAATTAAAAAAATACTGTTAAAGACATTTAATAAATTTAGTTCTCGAGAAAAATTATATATTTATCAATAAGTAATATAGAGTGCCCGTTCTTATCTACCCTATTTATTATGGCGATTCTTATGTAAGTACTTTCTGTTTGATGGAGTTTTTTTTAACAATTCTAAGTCAATACATTTTTCTTAAGCTTCTTCTTCTTCTTCTTCTTCTTCACGGTTTAGGCTTATTTACTAGCCTGTTCCGGCTCTAAATTGCTGCTCTTTACACCTTTTCTTTGTTCTTCCCAAACTTCTTCTTCCTCGTGGTGAATAGCTGTATGCTGCTTTTGGCATTCTATTCTCAGTCATCCTTGCCAAGTGTTCTTTCCAGTTTTTTCTGTATTTCACTATTGTTGTGTTTAATTCCTCTACTTTTAGTTGTCTTATTTCTATATTATGTTTTTTGTCTGTTCTTTGATGTCCTGCTATTGGTCTGAGGAATCTCATTTCAGCAGCTTGTATTCTGGCTGATTGTTGTGTTGTCACTGTCCATGTTTCGGATCCATAAGTAATAATAGGCACTGCCATTGTCTTGTATAATTTGATTATAGAGACTTTCCTGGCTTTATTTGTCAGTTATTTTTAGTGTTCCTGTTATATAATTAAACTTATTTAGTTTGTTATTTATATCTGTTTCCGCTGTGTATGATATTTCACAACCTGGGAAGTTATATCTTACCATTTGTTCTATTGGTTTATTTTCTAGTATTATCTTTGTCCTAACTGGAAGAGCGTCCTCGAAGACCATTGCTTTTTATTTTCCTGATGATATTTCGATGTTGTATTTTTTTTATATTTCATTTTGTTTTTTTTTTCTTAAGTAACAATTTCAATAAGTGTAGAATAAAAATGCAATACTATAATTACGCTACAGACCTTATGTAAGAACAACAGGCCTAATCAGCTGGTAACCTCGTATCACAGAACTTCAATAACGGGCTTCGTCTCATCTCATCCCTCTGCCTGAAATTACGTCGGACACGAGTAAAGAATTTACTCTATTTTAATCAATTTAGATAGGAATGTGTGGAGAGCTCATTCCGCGCGACCACGAACCTCTGGGTACGTTAATGGGAATTGGATAATTGAGTTAGTTTACGATTTATTTATGTCGGATATGACCCATAATTCCTTGCATTTTACTAGTAACATTCTGTCCACAAATTAGAATGAATGACAATTGAAATTTTGTTGTATTTTGTTTTCGTGACAAATTGAAAAGGATGCATCATCAATGTGGCTTTGGGAACAAACGATATGGGACATGATTTAATAAGTAATCCACTGCAATGTTCAAACGATAAACCTATCATTGTGTTAACAACCATAATATCATCATTTATGAATTTGAACAGTGGTGACATCTAGCAAAATAAATCAATAATACATCAATGTTCATTTATCATACAACGATACCAGTAATTCATGTTGCATGAAGCATCGACAAATAACAGCCAATTACATTGTTTTTACACAATATAGTCCTTTTAGGATGAATTTGAAATTTGAAATTTAATGTCTGCTTTGTATCAAATATATTAGTAAGCAGACTTACTCCTTATATCGATGAAATTCTATGAGATGATCAATATGGATTTAGAAGAAGCAGGTCTACAACAGATCACTAACTAACTCACTGGCGTTATCGATCCCGTAAGTTCGTGGACGCGCGGATATAAGCACTCCATTCATCCCTATCCTGAGCTAATGTTTTGCAATCATTTCCTATATAATCTACTTCCCTCAAATCATAGTTAATGTTATTCTCCTACCTCATTCTTGAACTACCAACTCAGCGTTTTCCCTCTGGTTTTCCTACAAGAAGCTTCCATGCACGTCTTTCATTCCCCATCCGTGCCACATGTCCTGCCCATCGCAGTCTACGAGACTTAGCTGTTCTTATTATATCTTGCGTCATACAAAAGACCATGTAGTCTTCTCCATTCACCTCTCTGTTCATCTCTCTTTGGTCCAAACATTTTCCTAAGTACTTTATTCTCAAATACTCGTAATCTCCTTTCCTCCCTTAAAGTAAGAGTCCATGTTTCGCACCCATATAATATAACTGGTAGAATAACAGTTTTATATATTTTCAGTTTTACGTTTTTTTGAAAGGAGTTGGGACATCAAGAGTCTCTGCAATACATAATAGCACGCATTTCCAGAATTGAGCCTATGTTTAATTTCTTTGTGCATCTCATTCCTATTTGTGATTATTGTTCCTAGGTATTTGAATTCAGCCACTTCCTCAAAATTTCCCTCATTTGTCATTAGCTGTCCATTTCCATTATATAATGTATTTCCATGTTACTTCCTGTTGTGATTTCATGGTCCAAAATATATTGATTTAACTGTTGTTGAGCAATACTTGAGAGCAGTGTCGTGTCTATTTATGTATGGAAGTGACTGTACTTGTGCAGTAGAATATTTGATGTTACACGAATCGGTTGTATGTCGACTACATTTAAAATATTCAGTTTCTCTAATCATGAGGAGTGGGAAAGTGAACAGGTGCTGACATCTAGCGGCCACCACAGGTCACAATACATCAACACGAATATTGTTTGTCTTCCTTCTCTCAACGTATTCACGTTATCAATACTTAATAAAGCTGTCTTCTTCTTCCTATGCTACTTGTATTCTTGATATATTTAACTTGGTAAACGAGGTACACAGCTACAATTCAAATAAATTTAATAAACTACTTTGCGCCGAAGTGGCGACACGGAAAGCGCATGTTTATTGTTCGTCTGGTTTTACTCGCAACAGTGTTGTCGGATTTTCTTCTTACTTACTTACTCACTGGCACTATCGAACCCGTAGGTTAATGGCCGCTCGGACATAAGCTTTCCTAACATCCCTATCCTGAGCTAATGCTTTCCAATCATTCCCTGTATAATCTATTTCCCTCAAATCGTAGTTAATGTTATTCTCCCACCTCATTCTTGGCCTACCAACTGGGCGTTTCCCTCTGGCTTTCCTACAAGAAGCTTCCATGCAAGTCTTTCATTCCCCATACGTGCAACATGTCCTGCCCATCGCAGTCTACGAGACTTAACTGTTCTTATTATATCTGGCTTCCTATAAAGACCATGTAGTTCATTGTTATGTAGTTTTCTCCATTCACCTGTCTGTTCATCTCTCTTTGGTCCAAACATTTTCCTAAGTACTTTTTTCTCAAATACTTGTAATTTCCTTTCCTCCCTTAAAGTAAGAGTCCATGTTTCGCACCCATATAATATAACTGGTAGAATAACAGTTTTATATATTTTCAGTTTAACGTTTTCTGAAAGGAGTTGGGACATCAAGAGTCTCTGCAATGCATAATAGCAGGTCGGTGTTTCTTCACCAGTGGTAATAGGGGAATGGGGCAAGACGTTAATTTACAACAAGGTGGGTTCTTTCTTTTGTAACTGGACGAAAGCGGTCAAGGATCTATCCTTCTATCTCCATCTCTCTCTTTGCTAAGTTAAACCAGATATACAATAGTTTTGTTGCCAGTGTTGCAAATAAACGATAGTATATAGTAACGTAACAGCTTGTAGTTTACCAACTCAACACTTGTTTCATCCCTGGGACTTACATTAAACAGCAAAGAGATAATGCACAGGGTGTTTCAGAATAAGTATTGCAGACTTCTAGGAGTTGTAGAGGGAACTTAGTACATAAATTTATTGTTATAATTATTATTATCATTATATTATTATTATTATCATCATCATTATTATATTATTATCATCATTAATATATTATCTTCATCTTCTTCCTTCCAAGTATTAGGCCAAGGCCTGTTACGATCCTATAGAAAATTTTCCCTCCAGCGTTTGAGGGAAATTCTCGTATAAGACTTGAAAGCATAATAATAGTCCCTTCGATTGGTTGCTGGCCAAAGGAAGGCAAGACTAGTGATGGGGCTGCCATCTTATAGCCTCTGGTCAGGCTTTTCTGGAGAAGAAAAGAAAATAAAGGAAAGAAGAAATGGAAGAATGGAAAGACTCCCTAGCCCTCGGATGTCCTAATAGCGTCGGCGTCGAAAAAACAAGAGTTAACCAAGAGAGGTTAGATAGTAAAGTTAAAAGAGTCTGGTAGTCTATAAGTAAGTGGAAGAAATACCAGATAAAAGTAAGGAGCAAAACACAAGTAAGTGGAAGAAATGTTCTGCTCAGCTTGGTCTTATCATCATTATTATATTATTATTATCATTATTATTATTATCATTATCATTATTATTATTATTATCATTATTATTATTATTATTATTATTATTATTATTATTATTATTATCATTATTATTATTATCATTATTATTATCATTATCATTATATTATCATTATCATTATCATTATTATTATTATTATTATTATTATTATTTTATTATTATTATTATTATTATTATTATTATTATTATTTATTATTATTATTATTATTATTATCATTATTATTATTATTATTATCATTATCTTCATTATTATTATTATCATTATTATTATTATTATCATTATTATTATTATTATTATTATTATTATTATCATTATTATTATTATCATTATTATTATTTATTATCATTATTATTATTATTATTATTATTATTATTATTATTATCATTATTATTATTATCATTATTATTATTATCATTATTATTATTATTATCATTATCATTATCATTATTATTATCATTATTATTATTATTATTATTATTATTATTATTATTATTATTATTATTATTATTATTATTATTATTATTATTATCATTATTATTATTATTATTATTATTATTATTATCATTATTATTATTATTATTATCATTATCATTATTATTATTATTATTATCTTCATTATTATTATTATCATTATTATTATTATTATCATTATTATTATTATTATTATTATTATTATTATTATTATTATTATTATTATTATTATTATTATTATTATTATTGGGGCACGCCGTAGCGTAGTGGTTAAGCACTGAGCTACAAGCCGGAGGGTCGAGGGTTCAAGTCCCGTTGGGGTCAGGATTTTTAAACTGACCCAAACCCTCTGGCGGCACTATGGCCCTGGGGTCGACTCAGCCTCTAACGGAAATGAGTACCAGACGCTTGTTCTGGGGGTAAAGGCGGCCGTTATACGCAGGGCTGACAACCCGGCTGACATAAAGTGCCGATAGTCTAGAAAAAGTGGGAGCCTTAATCTCCTACTACCCCAAGGGTCTCCGGGCCTGTTGTGGGATCACTTTACTTTATTATTATTATTATTATTATTATTATTATTATCGTAAGTATTATTATTGTTATTATCGTATAAAATGCATTTGACACGGTAGACTTGGACTTATTGTTGCTTAAACTAAAAAACCTCTCACTTTCTGACAGTGTCACGCAATGGTTCAACTCCTACCTTCGTGAGCGCCAGCAATATGTTGTAGGAAATTCTACATTACGCTCTTCTTGGACCTACCGTAAAGCTGGAGTTCCACAGGGCTCGGTGCTCGGCCCATTGCTTTTTTCAATCTATATAAACGACATATCCGACTCCCTAAAACATTGCAAACATCATTTATTTGCGGACGACATGCAGATCTACCTTCACTCAGACAAATATTCTTTAAATGACGCGGTAACCAAAATTAATGAGGACCTTGACTCGCTAACGGCGTGGACAGAGAAATATGGACTTGAATTAAATCCTAGAAAGACACAAGCAATCATTATGGGCCATCAGAGACTATTATCCTCAATTAACACAAATGCAGTATTACATGTGTCACTTAATGGGGTTCAGATCCCTTATAGTGAGACAGTAAAAAATCTAGGAGTGTTTATGGATAAACATTTAATTTGGAATAAACAAATAAATAACATTTGCAAAACTATCTTCTCAATAATACACTCATTAAATCGTATAAGAAATTGTTTACCGTTTTCTCTAAGAAAAATGCTAGTAGAAACACTCGCAATGCCCCATTTTGATTATTGTGATACTCTTTTTACTGACCTAAATACTGTTCTTACCCAAAGACTTCAACGTGTTCACAATTCTTGCATACGTTTTATTTGTGGTATACGTAGATTTGATCACGTTACACCATCCCTGGAACAATTGTCATGGCTTCGTCTTCAAGATCGTAGAACCATCCATTCCCTATGCCTACTCTATAACATATTACACACACATCTTTACCTTATTATTTATCACACCACACCGCTTCACTAAACTCTCTGATACACATAACTTAGATACCCGATCCCTTGAGCACAGTGTCCTTTATATCCCTCATCATCATACTACCTATTATTCGAAATCTTTTACAGTTTCTCTTGCTAGAACATGGAATTCACTTCCACCCTATGTCAGAGACTGCCAAACTTTACCATCTTTCAGAAATAAATTGAAAATAAAATCACTAACAGAAACAACTCACTAATACTACTTTTAAGAATTAATAATGCGTTTTTGCATTATTTAATAAAAATAGACTTAGGATTTGTTAATATATTTACCTAATGCCTTGTATAAAAAGCGTAGATTAATTCATTGTAGTGTTTTTTTCTCTTCTTTTTATGCATAGTAGATTCGAGCTGTTATTCCTTTTTTATTCATTGTATCATTAATTTAATTTTAATTGTATTTAGTTTCATTCTATTATTAGACATTAATTTCATTATTATTCAATATGACAGATAATGAATTGTTCAATAACTATTATTGTAACTTTTTTTGTATTCATGTGTAACATGTTTGTCCTGTCTAATATGACTACTATTGTAATTTTTTTGTATTCATGTGTAACATATGTTTGTCCTGTTTTATATGACTATTATTGTATTTATTTTTTGTATTCATATGTAACATATGCTTGTTCTGGTGAGTGGAAGAGAAGGCCACATGGCCTTAACTCCACCAGGCTAAATAAATAAATAAATAAATAAATAAAATAAAATGTTGTTTGTACATGAAATTTACATTGCTACATTTAATGTATCTTTAACTGTTTATAATTAGTATAGTGTATATCTATATTTGTCAAATATTTATTTGTATTTGTGCTGGTTGAGTGGAAGAGAGGACCTTATGGCCTTAACTCTGCCAGAATAAATAATACATTATTATTATTATTATTATTATTATTATTATTATTATTATTATTATTATTATTATTATTATATAATGGAAATGGACATCTAATGACAAATGAGGGGAATTTTGAGGAAGTGGTTGAATTCAAATACCTAGGAACAATAATCACAAATATGAATGAGATGCACAAGGAAATTAAACATAGGCTCAATTCTGGAAATGCGTGCTATTATGCATTGCAGAGACTCTTGATGTCCCAACTCCTTTCAAAAAACGTTAAACTGAAAATATATAAAACTATTATTCTACCAGTTATATTATATGGATGCGAAACATGGACTCTTACTTTAAGGGAGGAAAGGAGTTTACGAGTATTTGTGAATTTTTGTGACTATTTTTCTTAGGAAAAATTTTATACCAAAGAGAGATGAACAGACAGTTGAATGGAGAAGGCTGCATAATAGTGAACCACATGGTCTTTATAGGAAGGCAGATATAATAAGAACAGTTAAGTTTTGTAGACTGCGATGGGCAGGACATATGGCACGTATGGGGAATTAAAGACGTGCATGGAAGCTTCTTGTATGAAAACCAGGGGGAAAACGTCCAGTTGGTAGCCGAAGAATGAGGTGGCAGAATAACATTAACTATGTTTTGAGGGAAGTAGATTATACAGGGAATGATTGTAAAACATTAGCTCAGGATAGGGATGCATGGAGAGTTTTTGTCGGCGCGGTCATGAACCTACAGGTTCGATATTGCCAGTGAGTTATTTATGTATTAGAAGAGTTTAAAATTATTTTTTGTCCCTGACAGCCGGTTTACTTTCGTACTCGAAATTTGATTTTGTGTGAATTCCCAACATTGTGTAGCTTTGAGTGATTGACTGCGGATACCTGTCGCAGGTGTACCTGGGTAAATTATTCCACCTACAATAAATTATGCATGAATCATTCAGACAAATTTCATCGGTTTTGTTACAGTGTAAAAACACATTGCGGTCATGTGGTTGCGTAACACCAGCTGCTGTGGGTCACTTGAACACTTGTTCATCATTAAAAACACACGACCCACGTCACTCAACCCCTTACATTTATACAACACCACAACACAAAAAGTAATGAACTACTTCCCGCAGGAACTTATTTAACTGAACGAATTCTTCAGCAAGTCGAACTTAGAGTCGTTTTGCAATGATTAAATTGGAATAGGTTAATTTTAAAATTGGAATAGGTTAATCATTGTTTCGATCCAAATTTTAAAATTTTACATATTTGTGATAAGGGTAAGAAGTTAGACCTTTTGGAGGCTGTAGAAATAAATAAATTGAAAATTAGTAATAAACTGTTAAATTCTCAACTTGATTTGAATGAATCGCCTTTGTTAAATTAAAAAATTTAAATAAATTATTGTTGTATTGTTGCTTAGATCAGTTGATATGTACTATAATAACACAATTCATAATTTGTTAATACTAAATACTAAAATTTTACAAAATTATGGCAGTGCCTGTCTTAACATATGCAAGTGAAAATTGGACTCTTAACCGTTCAGACAGAAGGAAAATAGAAACTGCAGAAATGAAGTTCCTACGTTCAGTAGCAGGTGTGACAATTTTGGACAAGAAAAGAAGTGAGGATATCAGGAATGACTTAAATATTTTCAATTTAACAAATAGAATTGACAACATGAGAAACAACTGGTATGAACATGTCAAGAGAATACCTACAGATAGAATCCCTCAGCTGTTACTAAAGTACAAACCAATAGGACATAGAAATGTTGGACGCCCATTTACTAGATGGGAGGATTCATTAAATCCCACTTAATGTGAAAACAGGTCAAAAGGCCTAATTTCATAAAGCAGAAGAAGAAGAAGACTGAAAGTGTATAAAACACTGGCTCTTCCAACTCTTTTGTATGGTAGCGAAGTATGAACGTTGAAACAGAAGGATATACGGAGACTTAGATCTGCTGAAATGAGATACCTTCGGAGGACTGCAGGATACACACTACTAGATCACAAAAAAAATGAAGACATCTTAGAAGAATTACACATGGAACCTTTAGAAAACAAAATTTCTGATTATAAGTCAAGATGGATGCAACATGTTCATCGAATGGAAGATCACAGAATACCCAAACAAATGTTAAGATAGCAACCTGCAGGAAGAAGAATACCAGGACGTCCACTCAATAGACTTTTGGATGGTGTTGAGGCCGAAACAGGTCCACAATTGGCCTAAATTCGTGAATGTACTATGATGATGATGATAGTTTGTTAACATGTGTGAAGAAGGTACAGTGTACCGAAACAGCTGTCACTGAATTATACGTATCTTAATAAATGTGAAAATAAAATAAAATTAGGTTTTATTTTTATTTAATTAATATATATGGATTTTCATCAAGTAAACACCAACTCAATTGATTATTTTTATTATTAGCTGGTTTCGTAATGGAAAAAAATAAAATGTATTCATGTAACTCCCGCAAGAGAACATCCTCGCCCCACGAGACAGTACAACGTTGAATAGCAGATGAATAACCGTGTCACGTGTCCAATAGACTGACAAGTTTTGTAAAGTAATAAAGGAACGTCTCTTAAAGTCAAGAGTGTGTTCGGATTCCAATATCTTGCACCATCCATCAAAAGCAGCGATTCACAGAGCTTTAAGATCGATATACGAGGTTTTCAATAAAAAAAAGGTGAGTGGAGAAGTGCGTCCATTTCAACCAATGAATGTTTGATGCGCTTTTCTGTGACACTCAACTGCCTTCCCTTCGCTATTTAAATTATTTATCAACTGGGGGGCGTCAAATTGTAACCTACAACCTGCCAAAAGTCAATATAAAGTCAAAAGTTTGATATCCGCAAGAAATTCATTCATTCATCAATCTAAACGTAATTGAGTCTGTCAGACCCTAATTTTTATTTATTTTGAAAAAAAAAACCCTTCAATTTATGTATAAATTTATTTTTCTTTTATGGATTGTTGTCGTTTCTGGTATAACTTTTCATATTTATATTATTATTATTATTATTATTATCATCATTATTATCATCATTATTATCATCATCATTATTATCATTATCATTATTATTATCATTATTATTATTATCATTATCATTATCATTATCATTATTATTATTATTATCATTATTATTATCATCATCGTTATTATTATTATCATCATTATTATTATCATTATTATTATTATCATCATCATTATTATTATTAGTATTATTACCATCATCATTATTATTATCATTATTATTATCATTATTATTATTATTATTATTATTATCATCATTATTATTATCATTATTATTATCATTATTGTTTATTATTATTATTATCATCATTATTATTATTATTATTATCATCAATATTATCATTATTATTATCATTATTATTATTATTATTATTATCATCATTATTATTATTATTATCATCATTATTATTATTATTATTATCATCATCATCATTATTATTATTATTATTATTATTATCATCATTATTATTACCATCATCATTATTATCATAAGTGTCACTATTGTTATTATTATCATCGTATAAAATGTTTGTACATGATATGTATTTTTTAAATTCTTATATATTAACTAGCTAATACTCTGCCTGCGCTCCTACGCCTAAATAAATGAAAATTCATGTTATTTTATGTTTAGTATAAATGAGCTTAAAGACGGAAATTAATGTACTTTTTATGTTTAGTTGAGTAAGTAAAAGGAAAAATAATTATAAATGTATATCGTAATTATTTTAACATTACCCGTGCTGATTACCCGGTGTTGCTCTGGAATCTACTTATCTCGATCTTCTTGGCATAAATGAGCTAAAAGACAAAATTCGTTATTGTGAGTTATCCGTAAAAGAATATCCGCCATGTGCTGCTATGCTTGCACAGGAATCTACGTACTTGTCTCGATCTTCTTGGCATCAATGAAAGACAAAAATGTTTATTGTGAGTTATCCGTAAGAGATAAACATATGCTGTCGCGAACTTTCTTCTACAGCTTTTTTGAGATATTAAATTCTGTGTAAATTAATTTTGTGTATTTGTTATGGTTTAGGCAGCGTAAGCCATTTAAGCATCCGAAGAGCTACTTTTTTCTCGTTTTCCACTCAAAAGGGCGATTTTTAAGGGTGTAGGAGTTGAGTATCACAACTCTCTTATAGCCTATGTTCATCCCGGGAATCTTCTAAACCCGATTCCGATTGAGGGTCTTTGCACTTTCCAGCGGTTGCCCTTTTACCAGCCGGCTGCTGGCCCTTCACATCCACATGTGTCAATCACAGAGGTAGATGATCAACAGCCAGTGTAGGGGTGACATGTGGTTAGCATGTCGAGTCTCCCAGCCGTTATAGCTGGTTCCTCAACCTGGAGCCGCTACTTATTGTAGCTACCCAATTGCCTCTCGATGCTGGGTGGGCACCGGTCCCATACTGGCCGAAATACCATGACAAAATTTCTTCCCCCATGGAGACTCGAACCAGCGCAAGTCCCGTAGCTCTGCGCCAAGGCTTCTTCTAAACATTTTGCAAAAAACCCATCACAATCGGATCAACGGTATAGCCGCGCATAAAGTACGAACAAACAGGGAAACATTCATTTTTATATAAAAATAATAATGTTTTATTTATTCTGGCAGAGTTAAGGCCATAAGGCCTTCTCTTCCACTCAACCAGCACAAATACAAATAAATATTTGACAAATATAGATATACACTACACTAATTATAAACAGTTAAAGATACATTAAATGTAGCAATGTAAATTTCATGTACAAACAACATTTTATACGATAATAACAATAATAATACTTACGATAATAATAATAAAAAATAATAGTAATGAAAATAGTATAATAATAATAATAATAATAATAATAATAATAATAATAATAATAATAATAATATAAAAATGACAAATTATACGAGAAACACCAATTAATATATGTACCTTACACTGGGTAATGATAAAGTCCAGGTTAGAGCAAATATAAATTTAGATTTCTTTTAAAAGATGCCAATGTAATAATTTCATTATTATTCAATATGACAGATAATTAATTGTTCAATGACTATTGTTGTAATTTTTTTGTATTCATATGTAACATATGCTTGTTCTGGTGAGTGGAAGAGAAGGCCACATGGCCTTAACTCCACCAGGCTAAATAAATCTATTCTATTCTATTCTATTCTATTCTATTCTAATGTCCGGCAGCCCCTTATTTCTTGTGGTAGGGAATTCCAGTTGCGAGAAGTGAAGATGGTATATGACATGGAGTGATGTGATGTCCTATGTTGCGGTATATTAAGTAAGAGACTATGTTGTGATCTTGTGTTTAAGTTATGGTTTGAGGATAGATACTGGAAACGGGATGATAAATAATTGGGAATCGAGGTATGTAGGATCTTAAATAGGAGAATTAGACAGTGCGATTTTCTTTTCTCTTTTATATGTAGCCATGACAATTCGTGGAATAATGGATTTATATATTAGATTAATAAACAATTTTTTAATGTCACGCCATTAGAATGAAACACACGTATTTATTACGAGTTGTTTTTCACAACCGTCCTCCGTTAAAAGCAAGAAGACAGACAAACAAAGCAAATCAAGTTGTGTTTACAGAGGTTGGGATATACACAGCCCCTATGAGCACAAAGGAACTCGCTCATAAATCTAGTTAAGAAGCTGTCATCGCCATGAGATGCGGCAAACCTTCTTACTCCTGTGTTATGTGGGTTTCTCTGGTCAAGGGGTTCACGATGCTTGTTTTGAATGCGACCAACTTCCCCGCAATTTTAAGACAAAAACGACTTGCGTCCCTTTTGTTCCAAGTTATTGCAGTATTTTTTGTTCTGTCAAGGAATTTACATCCAAAAATGATATCTGGCATTTTAAGGGCTATTTTATTCATTTAACAGGAAACATATAAATTGCGGAGTCAGACAAAGATGCCCTCTATCAGCCCTTCTATTTAATGTATACATTAATGCTATCAACAGGTCTTCCTAAATGATCCACGCTCAAACAGTATGTTTCATCAATAGCAATTTCCTTCTGTTCAATGTCACACACTGAAAAATCTGATATATTTTCTTTGCAGTAGATATTTGGTCTTGGAGCCAACGTCACACCACCCAATATACGTGTTTCAAATGGAACGTCACCTTTCTGAGAGAAATTTTCCAGCTATTGGGCATTGTACTGGTACAGGATTTTTTGCTAAGAAAAGGTCATATTTCCAATCTTCCTTATTTTTGAATTGTACCCATGAGCATACAGTGTGAAAATCATCATTTATCACAGCAACTCCACGACGATAACGAATAACATTATGATGTTGTGGCACGAAGTCAAAGCATACATAATCCTTTTGACATCCATCTACAGTGAGCCGTGCCATCATGTACCTAGTGTCTCTCTGTTCACGACATACGTATATGGTTCTTCTGTAACGACCTTCATCTGGATACCAAGTCTCTATGATATGGGTTTCATTGATAAATATATCAGCATCAATGTTTGCAGTATCATCAGACACTGGAGATTGACAGTTCATGGTAATATTCCTCTCTCAAGACACACAATTTTAGACACACTCTTATATGCAGATGATCAGGCTCTTTTCGGCAATAATGAAGATGAATTACAATATTCCACTCATCATCTTAATATAATAGCCCAACGATTTAACCCTTAAATTCATAATGTACCCTTTTGGATACATCGGTTGGTTCAGTTAATTTAATATTTTTTATTAAATCAGAAGAAAACGAACAAAAATAAACCACTTAAATGTGTGTCTAATTATACAATGTACCTAATAATAATAGTTACACAAGATTCCGTTTTCACTGCGGTCCGCCACATTCAAATAACTAACAGAATAAATTTGTGTTTTGCCAATTTAAGGGTTAACATGGAAATATCAACAACAAAATGTAAAGTTATGGCCTTTCAAGGGAAATTCCCAGTAAAAAGTAAAATTTGTATTCATAATTCAATATTAGAGCAAGTTAATTAATTTAAATACTTAGGATATAATCTAACTTATAATGAGGAATGTGATATATCCTTTAAAATACAAAACTATAATAAAGCTTTATGAATTATCAACCAAGTTTTTAAACCATCAAAAGTGCAGAGACACACAAGAATGAAAATCTATAAAATTCTCGCTAGACCCATAATCTGTTATGGCAGTGAAGCTTGGACCATCATAACTCAGGATGATCGTCATATTACAGCCACGGAGATGAAATTTCTGCGACGAACTGCAGGTTATAGCCTTCTAGACCACCAAAGAAATTCAACAATAGCCAGAGAGTTAAACATCGTATCTATATCTGAATACCTCCAAGAATATAGAAACAATTGGCTAACCCATATTGAGCGCATGGATCGTCACAGAATACCAAAACAAATTCTTCACTACATTCCTCGAGGCAGAGGATCTGTGGGACGACCTTTTCGGAGATGGCGGGAGACCGTAACGGGCCACTGGGCCTAATACTTGAAAGGACGATGATGATGATGAACAGGTTTCTTAATGTATACAGCATGTTCATGTGAACAATATTAAATTTTGATTCTCTTCCTCCATTCAATTCTATCCTTCCTGTCAACATCCTGCAGTCCTCTGTTCGTCAACAAATTCATAATTCCCTCTATCCATGTCTTCTTAAGTCTCCCTCTTCTTTTCCTCCGGTTTTGAATCCACTCCAAACTCCTAACTGGCAAACTGTCTTCCTTTTTTTATTTCTGAAGTGACTTGTATATAATAAGTTTATTTAAACAATACATTTTTTAAGGTAAATTACGTCTATTCTAGCGCAAATGTTAGCACATGAATCAAAACAACTTACGCTACAGAGAGTTGCCAAATATAAGGTTAGGTTGAGACATTTTAATTACAGTTTTTTAATATAAGACAGATGTGAATCATTGTTTTAGTTTTTAGAATATTTTTATAAGTTAGTCCCACAATTCATACTTATCTTCAAAACGTTAAGAATCGATATAATTCCTGTGCAATGAATGCATGAACTTTTACTTAGAACCAATAAAAAAAAGGTCTTCATTTCACTGAGCTTCAAGAAAATGTCACCCCCAAATATATTTATATATCAATATTTAATATTGATTTGGGGGTGACCTTTTCTTGAAGCTCAGAGAAATGAAGGTCTTTTTTCAATGGTCTAAGTAAACGCTCACCTATTCATTGCACAGGAAATATTTTATTTCAACAAACAGTCAAAAAAGTCGACACTAAAGATAAACCATGGACACAATGTCGAAAACGTGATCTGTGGTTCCATAAAAAGTGTCAAGGTTTGACAGTTCATAAATGCATCGGATGTGCATGGAGAGTGATTAAAGAGTTTGTCACGAATTTACCCTAAAACTATCCGAGTTCTTCAAACATCCAGAAAAACATTTATAATTTATCTCATATTGGTAATAGAATAAAATATAAATATTGGACAACTCGACATGTCTAGGATTTCTTTCATATACCCTTAACTTTAATATTCCTAAATCTCTAATCAGAAATATTCATAATATCAGCTGTAATATATAATATATTTTTTTAATATAATGCTGACGATGTAATCATAATACAGAAAAATGAAGACGACTTACAGAAATCAATGCATGCATTAAATGAAATATGTAAATTATACGAACTAAAGATTTCTGTAAGGAAAACGAAGACCATGGATTTTAGAGGAAGAGATCCAGTGAGATCCAAAATTATTTTAGAAAATCAAAGTATAGAACAGGTGTCTAGTTTCAAATATTTGGGCTGTGATGTTGGCTACAATGTGGAAAGAGATATTGACTCCAAAATAAATAAATTTCAGACGGTGTGTGGAACAATACAGAGAACATTCAAAAATAAAATTAGAAAAGAGACCAAGATAAAAATGTATAATATTATGGCGGTTCCCACAATATTGTATGGATGTGAAACTTGGGCTCCAGTGAAAAGACAGAAGGATAGAATACAGACGGCAGAGATGCGGTTCCTAAGACAAGTAAAAGGATTTACAAGACTTGATAGAATAAGAAATGAGGATATAAGAGAAGAATTGAAAGTACAGCCTTTATTGGATAAAGTCACGAATTACAGACAGAAATGGATTGATCACATGGATGGAATGAGTAAGGAGAGATATCCATTGTTAGCAAGAAATTATCAAGCAAGAGGAAGACGTGATGTTGGAAGACCTAGAAGACGTTGGGCTGATGCATTATGAAGTCAGAACGGGCAATTGCCTAATCCCTGGAGTGATGATGATGATGATGATGATGGATTTTATACGAAGGGCAGCAAGAATTTCTAGAAGGGAAAAACTATAAACTCAGTTATAAGGGAGAAAATGAAGATTGAAGACACTATTTTAGATTATATTAAAACTCGGCAATTAAGATGGTACGGAGATGTCCAGCGAATGGAAAATGATCGACTACTAAAATCTGTTTTGGAATGGAAACCTGAGTGAAGACGAGGCAGAGGAAGGCCTAAAACCTCCTGGAGTCAGGGAATATATTTATACATGAAGGAGAAACATCTACAACCAGGAGATTGGATGGCCCGACAAAATTGGCTATTAGGAATCAGACGATGTCAAAGACATTAATCAACCGATGATCTATTTATCACATCATCATCTTCATCCGGTATCATGGCAGCTGCCGCCGTCTTCCGGAAACCAAACGCCATTCCTCTCTGTCCATCCATTGATCTTCTTCCATTCCTCTGATATTCATAGCTGCTTGTACCCCTTCTATCCAAGTTTTCTTCGGTCTTCCTCTCTTCCTCCTTTCCATTGGGATCCATTCCATAACAATTTTTGGCAATCTTTTCTCTGGCATTCGTTTGACATGACCATACCACTGCAATCTTTTCTTTTCTATAATGTCTATTATGTCCGGCTCCTCTTGTACACCCATAATTTCCCTTATTTCTTTATTTCGTATTCTATCCATTCTAGATTTTCCAGCTGATCTTCTTAAAACATCCATTTCTGTACTTAAAATTCTTTTCATTTTCCTGGTAGGAATTTGCCAGACTTCAGTACCATATGTTAAAATGATCTGAATTATGGTTTGATATATTTGTAATTTTCTATTTTTTGTAATATTTTTGCTCCACCAAACAGAGTTTAAAGCATTTATTGCTTGTTTTGTTTGTGCGATTCTATTTTTAATTTCCACTGTGTTATCGCCTGAATGGTCTAATTTTGTTCCTAAATCTAATAGTCTAAAATCTTAGTATCGTGAAATTGGCCGACTTTGCTAAAATACCACTGCGTTGTTTGGTCTATTGATCCTTTAAAATTGTTATGGTAATTTGTAACAAATTAAAGACATCCATACAAGTTTTGATTATTGTTTCGATGATAATGTTAAATAAAATAATATATTACAGGGTGTAAAGTTAATTGAAGTTTATTTTACGTAAGTATTAATTCACACTCACCTTACGACGTGCTTGTGACGTTCTACCCAATATTTGATGGCTGACCTCACGAGCAACTCCTGTTTCTTGGTGAGACCGTTGGGTCCCACACCCCCAGTGTTGATGTTTGCCAGTGTGCCCGTGTTCAGTCTGAAGTTAGAGAAGTCGTGCTGGTTGCTGTATATCGCCCTCACACCTTCACCTTCACCAGCTGCAATGCAAACACAATAATAATAATAATAATAATAATAATAATAATAATAATAATAATAATAATAATAATAATAGTTATAATAATAATCTTGTAAGCCCATGTTTCCCTTAACAGAGATTTAGGCGCTCTCCCCTACAGGGAAGAATTTGAACCATATTAATTTAGTTACACTTGTTTTTGTATAGATGTCACTTGAGTGGTCCGTGATCAGCGTTCCGCATCGTACTGACATCTAGGAAACCAAGGTAGTACTAGGACGGGAAAATTCGGTAAATTTTGCTTAGAGGCCTTTTCATTCAGGCTTAAGGATTTTTACGAGCCTGAAAATCTTCAGACTCGAGACCCACGGCTTAAAGTCCCTCCCAGAGGACTTGCTCCTTGGATTTTTTCCCGCGACCCTCGGGACCAGAGGCAAGGAACATAACCACTAGTCCACCGCGGCCGACTAATAATAATAATAATAATAATAATAATAATAATAATAATAATTCGATTTAAACATGTTCTCGCGTTATAAATAAATTCCAATACGCAGGAACTGCGTACACTAACGAAAATCCACATCAAGTCAAATTTATGGTAACATTTGCTTGTTTACATAATGAATGCTGTATGTTAATAAAAATCTATGTAACTAGTTTCGTTGAGAAAAATAAAATATGGCGACCGGTAGAGGGATTTTTAAATGTTGACCTCCTGACAAATTTCCGCTACTGATTGCTGAATTTCAGTGATTTTAACAAAATATCTTTACCGTTTTATTGCAATGACATATGTTGAGATTCGATACGAAAATTGGAAAATTTCAGCCACTAGAGTGAATTTTAAACTTTTACCCCACATCTGCGGACCGATATTATTGGTTACCGAGCTCAACCTCAGTTGTTTTTAATTGATTGCTACAAGGATTGGCCGTTCGCCAAAACTGGTTGATGGATTGTGTGGGTAAACTACCTGACATTTGTCTCAAGGTCAACGCCTCCTGCAACTGTACCATGTGTTGTCAAATGGGTGAGGCGATCTCATTTTGACATAGAACGTTTGGTAGCTCATTAATAACGAGCAGTTGTTGTTGTTATTATTATTATTATTATTATTATTATTATTATTATTATTATTATTATTATTATTATTATTATTATTATTATTATTATTACCTGGACAGTAAGTAGAAAACAAGTCAACAAGCTGTTAGCAGTAGAAATGGATTTTTGGAGGCGATCGACAAGAATTTCAAGAAGGGATAAGGTCAGGTACAGCACAATATGAGAATTTATGGAAGCTGAAAAAAAAAAACATGTTAGGAAAAATAGAAGAAAACGTTTGAAATGGTATGGACACCTCATAAGAATGGAAGAAGAGAGAATACCATAGAAGATCTTTAATTGGAAATCTAATGGAAGAAGTGGAAGAGGTAGGCCTAGAGAATGATGGATGGATGGAGTGAAGAGAAGTATGGAAGCTAGAGAATTCAGGGAAGAAGATGCTTTAGACAGGAAAATCTGGTGACATATAACTTTTGGTTGAAGGAAAAACACTGTGTTGTGGAATATTCCTAAATTAAAAAAATATTATCATTATTACTATTATTATTATTGTTATTGTTATTATTATTATTGTTTTTATTATCATCGTTGTTATTGTTATTATTGCTATTATTACTATTATTATTATTATTATTATTGTTATTATTGATATTATTATTGTTATTGTTGTTATTGTTGTTATTGATATTATCACTATCATTATTTTTGTTTTTATTTCTATTATTGTTATTATCATTATTATTATTATTATTATTATTATTATTATTATTATTACATAAATAAGATGACAGAGTATCCCCATGTTTTAGTACATTTAATGTTTTTAAGAGTTCTGATAGATCTTCATTCATTCGAAATTCGCTAAAATAGGATCGTATGTGTATATAAGACAGAATTCCAAAGGACAAGGTGCCACTCTTTACAGACTCTTGCTTTCGGATTTAACGTTATTTTAACAATTAGTAGGAAGGATGATAATGTTTATGGTTGAGATAATCCTATAGATTATTGTACCGGTTCGTGAGTTCAGTGAATGTGTCATGCAGCGGTGGATAGGGAAAGGCGTTATGTTTACAGCAGACTAATTAGAAAATAAAAAATAACAAAATAAAATTAATTACTTAATTAATTAGTCCATATAATGGAAAAAAAGCTTTTAATTAGCAATATAATGTTTTGTTTAAACATTTAATAACATTTGGTTGCACTGAACAAATGTCCGGTTCAAGTAAATTACAATATAATTGCTAGGACTATTTAACTCATGCCCCAAATGGGAGTCAATGACCAATCACATTTCAATTAATTTTGATTTACAACCAATTACAGTCGTGTTTCGCCTAGAATTTACCAACTAAAATTTATCATAATAAAGAAAGCACCTCCTTTTTAACATTCTGAATAGGCCATAGCATCATTTTGCAGTGACTGACACTAAGAAATACGGCTACCAGATTGTATATATAGTGCATGAATGTCAGCACATAGCGCATGCGGGAGATAATATAATAACATTTGTAGCAATTGATTCTACCATCAAAAAGAGAGACCACTCTTTGCACTTTCATAAACGAATTATTTCCCAGGAAATGACGTTGCAGAAAAATATAATTGACATATTTACATCATAGGACATCAGAAATGAATTAATACCTATAAAGTTGGTTATAAATTTCTCCACTAGGGTGCATTCTTACAATATTCCGATCCTTTGCCAATAAATAATATGATCTGGTTGCGGTGATGAACAAAATAAGCAAATGAAGCGTACCAATTGTTTCTCTTTTTTTTCAAACATCGCCGTTTACATTAAATATATAAATATTTTAAAATAACTATAGTTAAACAATGATTTGTGAGTAAACAGCTTAATTTTATTCGTTAAATAGTCCTAACAAATGCCACTCTTGATTTCCAAATTCTCTACATAAATTCGCTCCTCACTTCGTGAGTCGTGAATTTATCAATAATTTGGAAATAACTCGTGGAATTACTTAATGGGAGTCAATGACCAATCACATTTCAATGAATTTTCTTTTATAACCAATCACAGTAATTTTTCACCTCGATTTCAACAATTTAATTTTATCACATTAAAATCAAGCTCCGTTTTTAACATTCTGAATAGGTCAGAGCATTATTTTGCAGTGACTGACTCTCTACGAAATGCGTTGAATATAAAAATGTATATATTAAAATGTAAGAATCCGTGGCTACCAGGTTGTATACACAGTGCATGAATGAAATCAGGTTCTGCGGAATATAATATAAAAACATTTGTAGCAATTGATTATACCACAAAAAAAACACTTCGTGTACAAAATTTAAAAGAAAGAGCCTGGGAACAGGGATGATGTGCAGAACGTGGTATTTTTATTGGCAAGTGGTCAGCGTTTCTGACTACTGTTCATAAGGACGCGGGTTCGACCATAAGAATTTTCTTGAAAGAAATTATTCTCGTGGTTGCCCATGATCTAGAATTTAGCTTAAGTTTAGGTCACAACTCTCCTGGCGCCTATCGTATAATCGGGGTAACGTAACTCCACCTTCCAGGTGCCCCAACCTAAGAAATGGATTATAATTCCGCCAATGTCACGGGAGATGCCCAGAAATGTCATAAAATGTAACCAGAAGGCATTAGACAAAAATAAACTTTCATCATCTTCACTTCAAGGATTAGGCGATTCACTTCTTCCGAATTCACAATGATTCCTTCCATCTCTTCCTATGTCTTCCTTCTTCTTCGGCTTTCCTCCACTTATAGGTTTACCGTATTCAGTTTCCATTTATCTCTATCATTCCAATCTCCTTCTTCCAAATTCCTATCATCCATTATAGTTCTGACGTAGGTTTTCCATTTCCATCTTGGTCTGCCATTTTTATTTCTTCCAGGGGGTGACCACTGGTATATATTTGTTGGCCATCTTTCATTTTCCATTCTTTGTACATGGACATACCATTTAAGCGTTTGATTTTCAATCCTCTTAACAATAGATGTGGTGACACTCATCTTTCTCCAAAGGAATTCGTTTCTTATTTTATCCTGTCTTGTTTTTTGGAAGCTAGGTCTTCCTACATTCCTTAATCCCTTTGTTTTATAATGATATGCCATCTTGGGAAGTCGTGTTTCTTCCATTCTCTGAACATGCTGTTCCCAGCCGACGCGGTGTTGTTGAATTCTATCATTTATTTCTAATTCACTTTCTTCATTTCTTATGTGGTCCAATTTTGTGCATCCTTTGGTCCATTTTAGAAAAGTCATTTCTACAGTTTGTATTCTACTGGAACTCCTCTTATTTGTTACCCTGTATGCTTTAGGCGGGAAACTTTAAGGCAGAAAAAATATTATAATTATTTAAGAAAATTCTTGGACTAAAGAGACAGATGAATAGAGAAGGCTACACAACAGTGAGCTAAATTATCTTTGTGGAAAAGAGATGTAAAAATAAGAGTTTAGTCTCATTGACTGCGATGGACAGGACACGTGGTATAACTGGAGAATAAAATATGGAGCTTTCCATCTGGTAATCCCTCAATAGGTTTCCATACCTCTCTTTCATTCCTCATTCGTGCCGTGTGTCCCGTCCATTTCAGCTTTAATTATTCTTATTATATCCGATTTTCCTAAAGATCATGAAACTCACTGTTATTTTGTGTAATTTTCTCCGTTCTCCTGACTTTACGCCTCTCTTCGGTCCAATTTTTTAGCATTATATTCTCAAATATTCTTAATTTTTAGTTGCCTTATTTGCTTATAGATGTCACGCGACAACACACCGACCCAATGAGACATCTAACAGGAAACTAATGTATTACTAGGACGTTGATGTTGGTAAATTGTGCTTAGAGGCCTCTTTATTCAGGCTTAAGGATCTTTTACGAGCCTGATAATCTTCGGAACCCACGGCTTAAAGTCCCTCCTTGGATTTCCGTCTTAAAAAAATCCGTAGACTCCGGCCGGGTTTGAACCCGTAACCCTCGGAACCACTAGTCCACCGCGACCGACAGAGGTTCTTTTACGAGCCCGAAAATCCTCGATCTTGGGACCTATGGCTTGAAGTTCCTCCCGGGGGAATTGTACCATGGACTTTTCATCCATCGACCCTGGAAAGGATGGCAAAAGGTGAATAACTTAGCGCCTAAACATCGAGGTGGATAACAATAGAGTTAATTGTTATAAATATAACTTAACTCCTAAACATCGAGGCGGATAACAATAGAGTTAATTGTTATAAATATAACTTAACTCCTAAACATCGAGGCGGATAACAATAGAGTTAATTGTTATAAATATAATTTAACTCCTAAACAACGAGGCGGATAACAATAGAGTTTAACAATAGAGTTAATTGTTATAAATATAACTTAACTCCTAAACATCGAGGCGGATAACAATAGAGTTAATTGTTATAAATATAACTTAACTCCTAAACAGCGAGGCGGATAACAATAGAGTTAATTGTTATAATATAACTTAACTCCTAAGCATCGAGGCGGATAACAATAGAGTTAATTATTATAAATATAACTTAACTCCTAAACATCGAGGCGGATAACAATAGAGTTAATTGTTATAAATATAACTTAACTCCTAAACATCGAGGCGGATAACAATAGAGTTAATTGTTATAAATATAACTTAACTCCTAAACATCGAGGCGGATAACAATAGAGTTAATTGTTATAAATATAACTTAACTCCTAAACATCGAAGCGGATAACGATAGAGTTAATTGTTATAAATATAACTTAACTCCTAAACATCGATGCGGATAACAATAGAGTTAATTGTTATAAATATAACTTAACTCCTAAACATCGAGGCGGATAACAATAGAGTTAATTGTTATAAATATAACTTAACTCCTAAACATCGAGGCGGATAACAATAGAGTTAATTGTTATAAATATAACTTAACTCCTAAACATCGAGGCGGATAACAATAGAGTTAATTGTTATAAATATAATTTAACTCCTAAACAACGAGGCGGATAACAATAGAGTTTAACAATAGAGTTAATTGTTATAAATATAACTTAACTCCTAAACATCGAGGCGGATAACAATAGAGTTAATTGTTATAAATATAACTTAACTCCTAAACATCGAGGCGGATAACAATAGAGTTAATTGTTATAAATATAACTTAACTCCTAAACATCGAGGCGGATAACAATAGAGTTAATTGTTATAAATATAACTTAACTCCTAAACATCGAGGCGGATAACAATAGAGTTAATTGTTATAAATATAACTTAACTCCTAAACATCGAGGCGGATAACAATAGAGTTAATTGTTATAAATATAACTTAACTCCTAAACAGCGAGGCGGATAACAATAGAGTTAATTGTTATAAATATAACTTAACTGCTAAACATCAAGGCGGATAACAATAGAGTTAATTGTTATAAATATAATTTAACTCTTAAACAACGAGGCGGATAACGATAGAGTTAATTGTTATAAGTATAACTTAACTCCTAAGCATCGAGGCTGATAACAATAGAGTTAATTATTATAAATATAACTTAACTCCTAAACATCGAGGCGGATAACAATAGAGTTAATTGTTATAAATATAACTTAACTCCTAAACATCGAGGCGGATAACAATAGAGTTAATTGTTATAAATATAACTTAACTCCTAAACATCGAGGCGGATAACAATAGAGTTAATTGTTATAAATATAACAACTCCTAAACATCGAGGCGGATAACAATAGAGTTAATTGTTATAAATATAACTTAACTCCTAAACATCGAGGCGGATAACAATAGAGTTAATTGTTATAAATATAATTTAACTCCTAAACAACGAGGCGGATAACGATAGAGTTAATTGTTATAAGTATAACTTAACTCCTAAGCATCGAGGTGGATAACAATAGAGTTAATTGTTATAAATATAACTTAACTCCTAAACATCGAGGCGGATAACGATAGAGTTAATTGTTATAAATATAACTTAACTCCTAAACATCGATGCGGATAACAATAGAGTTAATTGTTATAAATATAACTTAACTCCTAAACATCGAGGCGGATAACAATAGAGTTAATTGTTATAAATATAACTTAACTCCTAAACATCGAGGTGGATAACAATAGAGTTAATTGTTATAAATATAACTTAACTCCTAAACATCGAGGCGGATAACAATAGAGTTAATTGTTATAAATATAATTTAACTCCTAAACAACGAGGCGGATAACAATAGAGTTTAACAATAGAGTTAATTGTTATAAATATACTTAACTCCTAAACATCGAGGCGGATAACAATAGAGTTAATTGTTATAAATATAACTTAACTCCTAAACATCGAGGCGGATAACAATAGAGTTAATTGTTATAAATATAACTTAACTCCTAAACATCGAGGCGGATAACAATAGAGTTAATTGTTATAAATATAACTTAACTCCTAAACATCGAGGCGGATAACAATAGAGTTAATTGTTATAAATATAACTTAACTCCTAAACATCGAGGCGGATAACAATAGAGTTAATTGTTATAAATATAACTTAACTCCTAAACAGCGAGGCGGATAACAATAGAGTTAATTGTTATAAATATAACTTAACTGCTAAACATCAAGGCGGATAACAATAGAGTTAATTGTTATAAATATAATTTAACTCTTAAACAACGAGGCGGATAACGATAGAGTTAATTGTTATAAGTATAACTTAACTCCTAAGCATCGAGGCTGATAACAATAGAGTTAATTATTATAAAATATAACTTAACTCCTAAACATCGAGGCGGATAACAATAGAGTTAGTTGTTATAAATATAACTTAACTCCTAAACATCGAGGCGGATAACAATAGAGTTAATTGTTATAAATATAACTTAACTCCTAAACATCGAGGCGGATAACAATAGAGTTAATTGTTATAAATATAACTTAACTCCTAAACATCGAGGCGGATAACAATAGAGTTAATTGTTATAAATATAACTTAACTCCTAAACATCGAGGCGGATAACGATAGAGTTAATTGTTATAAATATAACTTAACTCCTAAACATCGATGCGGATAACAATAGAGTTAATTGTTATAAATATAACTTAACTCCTAAACATCGAGGCGGATAACAATAGAGTTAATTGTTATAAATATAACTTAACTCCTAAACATCGAGGCGGATAACAATAGAGTTAATTGTTATAAATATAACTTAACTCCTAAACATCGAGGCGGATAACAATAGAGTTAATTGTTATAAATATAATTTAACTCCTAAACAACGAGGCGGATAACAATAGAGTTTAACAATAGAGTTAATTGTTATAAATATAACTTAACTCCTAAACATCGAGGCGGATAACAATAGAGTTAATTGTTATAAATATAACTTAACTCCTAAACATCGAGGCGGATAACAATAGAGTTAATTGTTATAAATATAACTTAACTCCTAAACATCGAGGCGGATAACAATAGAGTTAATTGTTATAAATATAACTTAACTCCTAAACATCGAGGCGGATAACAATAGAGTTAATTGTTATAAATATAACTTAACTCCTAAACATCGAGGCGGATAACAATAGAGTTAATTGTTATAAATATAACTTAACTCCTAAACAGCGAGGCGGATAACAATAGAGTTAATTGTTATAAATATAACTTAACTGCTAAACATCAAGGCGGATAACAATAGAGTTAATTGTTATAAATATAATTTAACTCTTAAACAACGAGGCGGATAACGATAGAGTTAATTGTTATAAGTATAACTTAACTCCTAAGCATCGAGGCTGATAACAATAGAGTTAATTATTATAAATATAACTTAACTCCTAAACATCGAGGCGGATAACAATAGAGTTAGTTGTTATAAATATAACTTAACTCCTAAACATCGAGGCGGATAACAATAGAGTTAATTGTTATAAATATAACAACTCCTAAACAGCGAGGCGGATAACAATAGAGTTAATTGTTATAAATATAACTTAACTCCTAAACATCGAGGCGGATAACAATAGAGTTAATTGTTATAAATATAATTTAACTCCTAAACAACGAGGCGGATAACGATAGAGTTAATTGTTATAAGTATAACTTAACTCCTAAGCATCGAGGTGGATAACAATAGAGTTAATTATTATAAATATAACTTAACTCCTAAACATCGAGGCGGATATCAATAGAGTTAATTGTTATAAATTTAACTTAACTGCTAAACATCAAGGCGGATAACAATAGAGTTAATTGTTATAAATATAATTTAACTCTTAAACAACGAGGCGGATAACGATAGAGTTAATTGTTATAAGTATAACTTAACTCCTAAGCATCGAGGCTGATAACAATAGAGTTAATTATTATAAATATAACTTAACTCCTAAACATCGAGGCGGATAACAATAGAGTTAATTGTTATAAATATAACTTAACTCCTAAACATCGAGGCGGATAACAATAGAGTTAATTGTTATAAATATAACAACTCCTAAACAGCGAGGCGGATAACAATAGAGTTAATTGTTATAAATATAACTTAACTCCTAAACATCGAGGCGGATAACAATAGAGTTAATTGTTATAAATATAATTTAACTCCTAAACAACGAGGCGGATAACGATAGAGTTAATTGTTATAAGTATAACTTAACTCCTAAGCATCGAGGCGGATAACAATAGAGTTAATTATTATAAATATAACTTAACTCCTAAACATCGAGGCGGATATCAATAGAGTTAATTGTTATAAATTTAACTTAGCCGCTAAACATCGAGGCGGATATCAATAGAGTTAATAGTTATAAATATCAAGTACCTGTAGGAGGCGGTTCGTTGTTTGTAGCACTAACAGCTCTGAAGAGTTCCGCTGAATGTGGCACCACTGTGTCTAGAGTAGCGCTCAGATCCATCAGGGGCTTCATGATTTCTTTAAGGTGAATCAGCTGTTCACAGGTGTAGATCAACCAACAGCAGAACATGACGTCAGTCAGGATGGAGTGACTCAATGCCAGTAACAGCCAAAGAAACTGTAATAATAAATAATGAGTTGTCTCTTTCAAGCAAAAATTGACAATCAATTCTGAAATATCCATTCTATTCTCAATATGTTGTAAGTAAAGAGTGGAGATAAACAAATGAAAAAAATAATTACTAAATTTTAATAGTAAAATAAACTAAAATTAACTCATTAAATTTATATAATAAATTTGGTAACTTTTAATATTATGAGGTTTAATTCATAAGAATTAAATGAATCGTGGTTTCTTCTTACCTCATACTTCTATGTGTTTTTAAACACAACACTGCAGTATCAGCGACCATCGTCACCAACCTCAGCTGTTTTCACGACTGTCATTTTTTTCTTTTGCCGGTAATTACCCAAACTGCCATCTGGTGTTCTTTTGAAGGAATTATTTTCTAAACTGCCATCTGGTGTTTTTTTGAAGGAATCATTTTCTAAACTGGAATTTATCAAATTGATTGCAAAGATTGCAACAGGATATATATAGGAAAAACAAAAAGGAATTTGGAAACTCGTAAAAAAGAGCACTTCAGAAACATAAAGAGTGGAGAAATTGAAAAATCAGCTATAGCAGCACATAGTTTATTAGGGCATCATGTATTGAAGAAGAAGCACAACTTTTGAAAGATCTATCTAAACCTTTGGATTTAACAGTTTGGGAAAAAAATATATGTTCAAAAAACCATACGAGAACCATGAACTTAGAGATTCTAGACGAACCGAGCCTGATTAAAAAGTTCTTAAAAAATAAAACAGATGGCAGTTTTACAGATTTACGAAAAAAGTTTATTAAAAAATAATTATTTAAATCCATTAATTGAAATTGAAATAAAAAAAACTGTGGGTGATGGATAAAATTCCGAATACATATTTGAAAACACGATAAAAAAACTGCATTAAGTACAACTATTGGTACTCATGAGACAAAAATCGTGTTGACCAGTGGAAAGCTTGGTTCTCGAATACCGACCTTTATCTAGTTCTTGCGAAATAAAATCTGTTTCAGTTTGTTGCTAGGGTATATAGTAGGCCATGTGGAAAATCGTATTTCTATTGTTAACTCACCTGATAAACGAATGCTACGAAGTATCCACCGCCTGACATGGAGTTAAAAGGATACCAAGCTCTAACCATGAGCCTCGGTATCTCTTCTATCATAGTTTCATTTGCATTATCAGGATCAGTAATTTCCCTGACGCTGTCTCCAACAAACGTGATCGAAGTCCAAGCAGTTAAGCTCAGAAGTACACCAGTACCAATATACATAACAAGCTTCCTCATGCTGCCAACAGAAGCCTGGTGATGCCTTGCATTATTCTCGGAAAACAAAGGATGGCTGTTAGAATTATTCCATGTTGCCAACGTTCGATAAAATTTCCCTCGTCGCATTGCAAAGTAAGCTAGCTTGGTCAGAGAGTGTACGAAGAAGAGAACGGTGATTGTGTTAGCTGTGAGGTCGTTGACTTCATCTGATTGGTGCATTAAATTGAGGAACATGCAGGCGAACTGGAGCACCATCAGGAAGGAGATTGTGCCTGCATAACCTGCCCGCATTGAGGTCCATCCGAAGCTCATGTCTTCATGGTAGTCCAGTAGGAAGAATCCAACCAGCTGCATGATTCTGATGAGTGGCCACATGTCGGCCACCAGGCCGTGTAGCCGGAACTTGTACATCTACAACATTACAAAACAAATTAACAAATTGTACAAAACAATGTAATTTTTTTGTGCAATACCATAAAACGGGGTTACTTTGACTCGAGGGGCAACTTTGACAGAATTGGGGCTTATTTACTTACTTACTCACTGGCACTATCGAACCCGTAGGTTCATGGCCGCGCAGACATAAGCTCTCAACTTTGAAATGGGTTCCCTGAAGTAGTCCCCGCCCGGAGAACCGAATGGGGGACTATTTGACCTCCGGAAAATTTTACGCCAGTTGAACCCATGTCCGCATTTCTCGACGGTTGTATTTTTACGGTGAAAGATCGTCACTCTTTCGACCAAGGTACTTTTTTCGTCTGGCTTATCACGTTCGACCAGTCTGGCATGGGTAACCCTATCGGCAGCAATGCTACCGCCGGCATAGCTCTTAGGATCATTTAAGCACGCAAGCCACTCCACCACGCCAAGGTAAAGATACCATGGAGGGCAAGAATTGGGGCTTCTTTGACATTTTAAATTTCTTGCGTGTTTTGGGCTATTTTGACAACAATTCAATGGTGTAGACATTTCCTTGAAGGCGCACGAATAATTAAGTTGTTTTAAAAGAGGATGTTAATTGTTGGAGACACATCTGTGTCACTTTCAACAACAATGAATTCCCAGTAAGGATAAAATTGTGATTTTCGGTTTTACAGGGGTAAGGACTGGATTTGTTGTGTAAGATGCAAGCTCTGGGTCTGTGGTGCGTGTAACAGAGGATCCAACAATTCTCAATATGAATGTGAACTATGTGAAGATGAGATGTGAAAATCTGTTTTTTTTCTACTGTTGTTTCAAAAATGCATGTTTTCTAATTAATTCCTGGTTGTCTAACTACAATAATTATATAATTTTTGTGTTCTGTTGCGTGTCAGAATTGATAAAGAAGTTTAAGTTTATTTTGTCAAATTACAGTTATAAAAACATTTGTAGTGAGGTTGTTTACAATAGAAATATTTATAAAAAGATAAATTGGTGTCAAAGTAGTACCTATAGTGGGTCTACTTTGAATTATAGTGAAAACAAATGTGATGTCAAAGTAGCCCCAGCACATGGGCAAAACAGACCTAAACAAAACTCATTGTTGTCCTACTAAGTTTTTATTTGAGGAGAACAGCACCAAATGGGATTTGTAGTCTAAGGTTCAATTGGTACAATAAATCATACATTCAATTTTTTCGGCATAAATCATACGAGTTAGACCTTAAAAATCTTCGAAAATATGTGAAAGTAGCCCCGTTTTACTGTACCACCAGCTTGTCTTTTATGACATTTCTGGTTTCCTCCCCTGGCATTGGTAGAATTGTAATCCATTTCTTAGGTTCGGGCACCTGGAAGGTGCAGTTACGTTACCCCGATGATATGGCGAGTGATACATGATAATGAAGTGCCAGGAGAGTTCTTAACCTAAACTTAAATTAAATTCTAGACCATGCGTAACCACAGGAATAATGCCCTTTATGAAAAATCCTATGTTCTAACCTGGAATCGAACTAGGGGCATCATAAACTGTATTCAGAAACGCTAACCACTAGCCCACGAGGCTGGTTGTACAGAAATGTCTGTTTATCTATGAATATTATATAAATCTGTGGCACAAAGGTCTAGAAAGCCTTTGACATACCATCCGGCTGCTGGCCTCACATTCATATGTATTAATCACAGTGGTCTAAGATTGGGTAGCATGTGGTCAACATATCGCGTCCCTCAGCTGTATAAATAAACAAATAAATAAATAAATAAATATATATCTAAAAGACAACAAAGATTGGAAGCAGTTGAGATGAGATTTTTAAGAAATATAGCAGGATATACTCTGCTGGATAAGAAAAGAAATGAAGATGTAAGAAAGGAACTAAATATTTTCAAACTTACAGACCGAATAATTAAATATAGGAACGACTGGAAAGAACATATTGATAGAATGCCAGAAGGAAGATTTCCTAAAATATTGCTAAATTATAAACCGCACGGAAGGAGAAATGTTGGACGCCCACACAGAAGATGGTCTGAACAATTTTAACAATTCTAGCTTTCATGAAACCGGAACGAGCCAACAGGCTTAATCCCTGGATGATGATGATGATGATGATGATATAGGCCTATAAGTTATATATATATATATATATATATATATATACACGTTTGTGTGTGTGTTCTCTTTAGTTGAGAACCAACCTCATGGTCTTATGGTAAGGGTTTCTGACCGCAATTCTTGAGGTCTGGGGTTCGATTCCCTTAAAAGGAAATTATTCCTATGTTTTCTCAAATATTTTCTTCGTTTCATTTCAATCCAAATAGTCATAGCAACGCAAGGCAGTGTATTCAAATGAATAATATATTTTCTGTGTGATTCTATATTAGCTAGAATACTTTTATTTACTTTCCCATTAATTTCATATCAAATTGAACCTCAGCGCATTTAGCTAGTTCATAATAAAATTGCATGTTCGTTTTAACACGTGATTGAAGTTATTGATTAATGCAGTTCTCGGTACTGAATCATTCAAAATTCCTTCTCATTAGTTCTTCATCAATAATTTAACGTCTTAAACTGCGAGTTCAATATTTTCAAAGTCTTTGAAGTATATCTCAGTCAAATAAAATGTGTTGTTAAATTTATATTTTGGCACAAAAACAGACACAATATTTCACTCACTGATTTTACTTCACCGCGTAGGCACCCAAATGTTTTCATGAAATATAAAATTTACATAGTAATCTATTTGTCTTAAAATTATGAAACTTAAAATAAGGAAAATGGGCGGTTCGTCAAGTTATATCGATAAAAAATCACCTATTACAGTGTAAAAATATAGGAACATCGATAACAGACTTCTGTAAGACATGAAAACAATTCTTTCTACATGGCCATTGGCTGCAATAATACATATATATATATATATATATATATATATATATATTACGTTAGTATAAAATGCTAATTTTCGCTACTGATATTTTTTTTTATTTCTGTTTAAAATGTTTATTTACAAAAAAAAGTGTTCAACAATCCACGCTCCTAGACGCCTATGATGTCTACATTCTGAGCAACAATTACAATTACAATGTTAAATTATATATATTGAGTTATAATTTAACATTATAATTGTTGCTCAGAATGTAGACAACATAGGCGTCTAGGAGCGTGGATTGTTGAAAACATTTTTTTTGTAAATAAACATTTTAAACAGAAATAAAAAAAATATATCAGTAGCGAAATTAGCATTTTATACTAACGTGAGCAGACGTCCCGATTTTGGCGGGACAGTCCCGATTTTTAACAATTTGTCCCGCGTCCCGCGGTGTTTTAAAAAAGTTCCGATTTTTGGAAAGAATGTACGACAAGCTGGTGAACGGCGCGCCGGGAGAATGGAAAGGGAACATACTGTTTTAGGCGACCATGTGGCAATTTCGCCAGGATAAGAGTGTTAGCCTATATTATTTTTGTTAATGTTATAACAACTTTAATCCATCCATAGTAATTCTGCCCGAAAGCAGGTCCTTCACTGCAATCATAGCATTTCCCTGCTATGCTTGCAGCTTTACTAGGGAATTATAGGTGTGGTAGCTTCCCGTTGCTTTCCACACCGGTGAAGGAGGATGATGATGATGATGGCCATATGATTTCGGGGACCGTTTGGGCCTTAAAGTTTTCCTGACATTTGTTTTACAAGTGAGGAAAAACCCCGATAGAAACCTCGCCCAGAAAAACTGCCCCGGCCCCGGCCGGAGATCGAACCGGGGCCCGCTGAGTGACAAGGCAGCACGCTACCTCGAGACCACAGCGGTGGACATCAACTTTAATAATAAATAAAACATTGTTGATAACTGATTATCGAGAACTGCTTATCAAAGTTTGCATTGTTGATCAGCTGTTAAAATTCAACCACCATTGTTTGCGAACTGAAGTGTAGACATCAGAACAATCACTGTCGAGTTGTTGAGACTTTGAAAGCCATTTTGTGTGTGAAACATAATTTAAAACAAATTCTTGTGAAAAATTGCATGATATTTTAAACAACAGGAAGCAATCTACTAAAAACATTCGCTTAAACGAGAAATGTCATCATCATCATCATCATAGTACATTCACGAATTTAGGCCATTTGTTGACCTGTTTCGGTCTCAAGAGAAACGCCATCCAAAAGTATTTTGAGTGGACGTCCTGGTCTTCTTCTTCCTGCAGGTTGATATCTTAACATTTCTGTGTATTCTGTGATCTTCCATTCGATGAACACGTTGTATCCATCTTGACTTATAATCAGAAATTTTGTTTTCTAAAGATTCCATGTGTAATTATTCTAAGATGTCTTCAAGTTTTTTAGTGATCTAGTAGTGTGTATCCTGCAGTCCTCCGAAGATATCTCATTTCAGCAGATCTAAGTCTCTGTATATCCTTCTGTTTCAACGTCCATACTTCGCTACCATACAAAAAAGTTGGAAGAGGCCAGTGTTTTATACACTTTTAATCTCATATTTCTTTGCTGTGGGTCGTCATATTTCAATTCCTTCTGGATTTTTTCGTGTTGAGACTTGAAAGTAGTTTTGAAGTTCCTTAGGACAGGTTACTGGCCCCAGTGGTAGGGCTGCTACCTTTTAGTCTCTGGACAGACATTAGGATACTGCATTTAGTCAGTACCCGATGGAACGGTTATACCGCCGTGACTCGGTCCTCAGAGCCTCGTTTGTGAAAACGGGTTGTAGCACGAGAAGGTGAGGATGAGAATTGGGTAGGAGAGGTTTACACACGTCACTACCCCTTACAACCCTACAGAGAGAAATATGTCATAGAATAAAATAATACCGGCACTATACATCTTTTTAATGTGTTAACATTTGTAAATTGTACTTAGTTGAAATTCAAATTAATGTATTACAATATTATTTTTGCGTTCTATAAAAAGTTTTGTTGCTACAGTTAGACAAAATTTCTAATCAAGAATCCCCCCCCCCCCCGTCAATGGTGTCCCGCTTTACCAATATTAATACCTGGTCACCTTTTGCTTTAGACTCTAAACCCATAGATTAGACACTAAATAACGATATAGGCATTTTAACGTACTATAGAATTCCATTTTCCAAGATTATCGATGGAACATATATTTAAAAAATGATTGAAATAATGCTTAAGGAAGTAGCGAGGAGATACTAAAGGACAACACGCACATACTATTGAGTAACACTAAGGGATTAGGACTGAAAGTAAATATCAATAAAACTAAATATATGGTCACTCGTAGAAATACATTATATAATGGAAATGGACAGCTAATGACAAATGAGGGAAATTTTGAAGAAGTGGCTGAATTCAAATACCTAGGAACAGTAATCACAAATAGGAATGAGATGCACAAAAAAATTAAACATAGGCTCAATTCTGGAAATGCGTGCTATTATGCATTACAGAGACTTTTGATGTCCCAACTCCTTTCAAAAAAAGTTAAACTGAAAATATATAAAATGATTATTCTACCAGTTATATTATATGGGTGCGAAACATGGACTCTTACTTTAAGGGAGGAAATGTGATTACGTGTTTTTGAGAATAAAGTACTTAGGAAAATTTTTGGACCAAAGAGAGAGGAACAGACAGGTGAATGGAGAAGACCACATAACAATGAACTACATGGTCTTTATAGGAAGCCAGATATAATAAGGACAGTTAAGTCTCATAGACTGCGATGGGCAGGACGTTTTGCGCGTATGGGGAATGAAAGACGTGCATGGAAGCTTCTTGTAGAAAAGCCAGAAGGAAAACGCCCAGTTGGTAGACCAAGAATGAGGTGGGAGAACAACATTAACTATGATTTGATGGATGTAGATTATACAGGGAATGATTGGAAAGCATTAGCTCAGGATAGGGATGTATGGAGAGCTTATGTCCGCGCGGCCATGAACCTACGGGTTCGATAGTTCCAGTGAGTAAGTAAGTAATTAATGCTTAAGGAAGAAAATACTTGGTCACTTGCCCTAAAACTCCAGGTCCTCAATTTCGTAAATATCAGTGATAGAAAATCATCTTTTTTTGGGCAAATATTCCATAAATATTTTGCTTAAAACGATTTTTGAACTCAATTTTTTGGGGGCAAATTAGGACGAAGACTGTTTCGGAAGACGTTACGAAAATTATATTCATTATAACGTTTATTTTATCCTTTTTTATATTTGTTATGATGTTATGAAATAGTAAATATGCTGAAATAGATCATGGTATGAAATTTCAACCCAGCGTTTATCTTGATTATTAAGGAAAGCCAGAAATAAACACTAAGGTTTGTTTTGAACCCAGGATCTTCCGAATACATCTCAAAGCGTTACCGATTGAGCCAATTCGCTTTATTTACAAATATTTAATCACCGGATGCTGGACTCATAGATTGGTCTGTGTTCTGTATTTCTTAAACATAGAGATTCTATAAACATTTTGGAACGTGTATTTTTCAACAAAATGGCCGACATATCTTTTCATCTTACATTTGTAGTTATTTATGTTTTTATATCTGATAAACATTGTTGAAATGCAATATTACTATTAATTGCATAATTAATTTAAGGATTTTCGATAATTTTACTAAAATAAACAATTAATTTAAATAACTGATGTGAAAATAACAAAATATGTTATAAACAAATGAAACTCACCTCTGTATTGTTGTTTTCCTTTTACTCGTAAAGAAAATAATTCACTCCAGATGTCGTTAATGAAACAATTAACAACAATTAAATATTGACAAAAGTAAATTGATTACGTTTAACTGTAACGGCGGTATAACTTTCCGTTAAATGGCATTAATAACGCCATATCTCACAGTGAATTGAAATATTTTTAGGGCTGTTCTTGAGGATACGTGTACCAATATTAGCGTTGTCACGTGATCTTAAGCGACCTATCAGAGCTTCCTCTAGCGATCCAGGTGTTCGGTGGCCCACGGCACCCCGGCTTTGTCATTACTGGCTTCTGAGTACGACCTAATGAAAGAATAGTATGGACAGAAAGTTTAAAGAATTTAGTTGTATAACCAGAAAATCAATACTGATATATCATGAGTTTTAATAAAAATAATTTATTTATTTCACCTGCACAAGTTATGATTGTATTTCACTTCACTACAGTTAAATTATGGAGTTGAAACAATACAAAATATAAATAATTTACAATAATACGTACTTACATACTCACTGGCACTGTCGAACCCGTAGGTTCATGGTCGCGCGGACATAAGCCCTCCATTCATCACTATCCTGAGCTAATGCTTTCCAATCATTCCCTGTATAATTTACTTCCCTCAAATCATAGTTAATGTTATTCTCCCACCTCATTCTTGGTCTACCAACTGGGCGTTTTCCCTCTGGCTATCCTACAAGAAGCTTCCATGCAGGTCTTTCATTACCCATACGTGCAACATGTCCTGTCCATCGCAGTCTACGATACTTAACTTTTCTTATTATATCTGGCTTCCTATAAAGACCATGTAATTCATTGTTATGTAGTCTTCTCCATTCACCTGTCTGTTCATCTCTCTTTGGTACAAAAAATGCCCTAGGTACTTTACTCTAATACTTGTAATCTCCTTTTCTCCCTTAAAGTAAGAGTCCATGTTTCGCGTCCATATAATATAACTGGTAGAATAATAGTTTTATATATTTTCAGTTTAATGTTTTTTGAAAGGAGTTGGGACATCTTGAGTCCCTGCAATGCATAATAGCACATTATTATTTACAATAATAATCTATATTTATCTAAAACCGGTTATTATCATCATCATCATCATCATCATCATCCGGTATCATGGCAGCTGCCGCCGTCTTCCGGAAACCAAACGCCATTCCTCTCTGTTCATCTATTGATCTTCGTCCAATCCTCTGATATTTATAGCTGCTTGTACCCCTTCTATCCAAGTTTTCTTCGGTCTTCCTCTCTTCCTCCTTTCCATTGGTATCCATTCCATAACAATTTTAGGCAATCTTTGCTTCTGGCATTCTTTTGACATGGCCATGCCACTGTAATCTTTTCTTTTCTATAATGTCTGTTATGTCCGGCTCCTCTTGTACACCCATAATTTCCTTTATTTCTTTCTTTCGTATTGTATCCATTGATATGGCTTTCACTCATGCCAGAGATGCGCAACCTTGTTTACACCACTCCTGTTGCATCAGAAAAGGATCTGGTTGCCCGGATAGTAGCAGCAGCAGAAGCAATTAACGATACTCCTGCAGTTCTTGCCCGAGTTAGACAGAAAGTGATCCGCCGGTGTTACCTTTGTTTACATGTCAATGGAGGCATTTTTGAACGTCTACTGTAATATAAGTAATTGCGTTGTGTTAATGTGTTGTCTCTTGGTAATAAAAAATGCAGAAGTGTTGGTTGGTTTAATTAATTTGCCGCCAGAGAGATGTTTCCCTACCGGTTTAAATAATCCTCATAGGAAAAAATGACATTAGGGAAAATATTTGTTTTGGTGTCCCCTACAACCTCCCAGAGTTTGTCGGTTTAAATAATTTTCACCCTGTATAAAATAGTTCTATGTGTGAACATAAATATTTAGTTTTATTGATGTTTACTTCCAGTCCCAAGTTTGTTTAGTGTTACTCAATAAATTATGCGTGTTGGCCACTAGTATTTCCTCACTGTCGCATAATATTTTTTTTGTTTATTTACTTAGCACTTTCATCAGGGCTCATAGTTTTTCCTAAATCAATCAAAGTTAAAAATATTACCCAATATGTGCATTTATCACATGTTAAAATTGAAGATATTAATGACAAAATAAATAAATTTAATCTAATGTGTGGCACTATTAAAAGAACCCTTAAAAACACAAGAAAAGAAACAAAAATTATATTTTATAAAGTAGTAGTAGTAGTAGTAGGACTTTATTAGACAAAAAGTAAGATATTTACAATATTATTTACAAATATGGGTCGCACGGGCAGTAAGCCGTACGTGCTGTTGACAGTCCGTTACAATAAAGTAATAATTGGTAATAGTATAAAGAAAAATAAACAACAAAAAAATCAATAACATTACAATTACATAAAGAAAACACAATAATATTACAATTAAATAATAACACAATAGCATTATACACTAATTAATTTATATATAATTGTTAATAATTAATGGTATTGCATTTTGATAACATATATTTATTCATGAATGAGTGTTGTCCTTATTTTCCGCGTTTTGTCCAGAAATTTACGGAGGTTTATCCAATTTTCTGGATTTACCAATAACTGAGCTGCTTCCAATCTTTGTTCTTGTCTTTTAGTGATCGTCCAACATTCTGATCCATACATCAATAAAATAACGTAATGGCTGTTCCTGTATTGATGTATGGATCAGAATGTTGGACGATCACTAAAAGACAAGAACAAAGATTGGAAGCAGCTGAGATGCGATTTTTAAGAAATATAGCAGGATATACTCTGCTGGATAAGAAAAGAAATGAAGATATAAGAAAGGAACTAAATATTTTCAAACTTACAGACCGAATAATTAAATATAGGAACGACTGGAAAGAACATATTGATAGAATGCCAGAAGAAAGATTTCCAAAATTATTGCTAAATTATAAACCGCGCGGAAGGAGAAATGTTGGTCGCCCACACAGAAGATGGTCTGAACAATTTTAACAATTCTAGCTTTCATGAAACCGGAACGAGCCAACAGGCTTAATCCCTGGATGGTGATGATGTTGTTCATTACTTTATCTTCTTTCTCCATTGTACCCTAACCAATGCATCAATGTCACGTTGGTCTTTCAGTTTCATACATCTTCTTGATCCGTTTATCCAATTTCCATTTGGTCCTCTCTCTCTCTTATCACTTCAATCTGGTGTCCGTCGCATCGCATCCTTTACACTCTTCCATTATAATTTCATGCCGAAACCATTATATTTTTTACATGATTAAAAATAATAACAGTAAATAGATGTGATAAGTATATTAGATGTTAAAGCGTCTTTAAATAACTAAAATAGAATAGAGTCACGTTAATGTAATGACGTTTAACCATTATTGAGTTTCTCATTGGTAGGAAAGGGGCGTGTCTAAATGAAGAGACAACTTTTAGAACTTTGCGGAGACCAGAACTGAATATTTCATTCATTCAGCATTGTACAGTCTGTTCAGTAAGATAGAACCCATGTCTCTTTAAAAGAAGAGGACGATACAATTAACTTCTTTAATCTATTTAATCAACATTATATCTTTTTCCACATAATATTTGTAATGCATAAACCTATACAAATACAAAGCAATATATATATATATATATATATATATATATATATATATGTGAAATGAACGTTTTAAGAACATCGGCAAGAATATCAAAATTAGACAAAATAAAAAAAATAATACAATAAGAGAAATAATGAATATCATCATCATCATCATCATAGTACATTCACAAATTTAGGCCATTTGTTGACCTGTTTTGGCCTCAAGAGAAACACCATCCAAAAGTGTTTTGAGTGGACGTCCTGGTCTTCTTCTTCCTGCAGGTTGATATCTTAACATTTGTTTGGGTATTCTGTGATCTTCCATTAGATGAACATGTTGCATCCATCTTGACTTATAATCAGAAATTTTGTTTTTTAAAGGTTCCACGTGTAATTCTTCTAAGATGTCTTCATTTTTTTTGTGATCTAGTAGTGTGTATCCTGCAGTCCTCCGAAGGTATCTCATTTCAGCAGATCTAAGTCTCTGTATATCCTTCTGTTTCAACGTCCGTACTTCGCTACCATGTAAAAGAGTTGGAAGAGCCAGTGTTTTATACACTTTTAGTCTTGAATGTTTTTGGACTAACTGTGGCTTGAAGATAGAATTTATTAACCCTAAAATTCTTAAAAATTTAGATATTTTTGCATTTACATCTTTTTCTTCTTCATATGAGATATTGCATCCTAGATATGTAAAATTATTCACCTGCTCCAAAAATTTTATTGTCCAGTACAATTTTACTTCTGACAGGATCTAGACCTTGAAATGCCATAATTTTTGTTTTTTCTGTAGATATCTTTAATCCATATTCTTCTGTAATTTTGTTAAGTTCATACAGACCTTTCTGTAGATTATCTTTGGAATTTGCTATTATTATTTGGTCATCTGCAAACAATATGGTGTTTAATTTTCTATTTTCTGATATTCTTATTCCAAATTTATATTTTTTGTTCCAGCAACATATTACTTCATTGATATAAATTGCAAAAGTGTTGGGGATAGGGTGCAGCCTTGTCTCACACCACGATTTATAATTCCTTCTTCAGAAAATCTGTTATTTCATTTAATCTTCATGGTGTTGTCTTTGTAAATATTTTGTATGTTCTGCCGAAGTAAATTTGGTATATTTCTGTCTTCCAATATATTTAAGAGTTTTATTTAAGAGTATGAATGTAGGAAAGGATATTGTACAAGAGATTGAAGAAATCAACTAAGATGGTATGAACATATAATGAGGAGAAGGGACCACGAAAACAAACAAAGAAAAAAAAGGACACGTGGTAGACTAGAGCCAACGTGCTTGAAGGGAATTCAAGACAACACGAAGCAGAGACATATGACAAGAAGCAGACACGCAAGAATTGGGAAGTGTGGGAAAAAAAAATGTATATCTTGGTTGAGGATACCTGTGTAAATAATAGAAACAGTCCTGGATTAAAATATACCATTCTAGTAATTCTGCCCGAGGGAAGGTCTTTCACTGCCAATCATAGCATTTGCAGCTTTAATAGAGAATTATAGGTATGGTAGCTTCCCGTTACTTTCCACACCGGTGTGAAGATGATAGATGATAATCATGGCCGGATGATTTTCTGGGACTGTTGGGCCCTAAGTTTCCTGACATTTGTCTTACAGGTGAGGAAAAACCCCGAAAGAACCTCACCCAGGAGCCTGTCCCGACCGCGAATCGAACCTGGTCCCGCTGCGTGACAAGACAGCACGCTACCTCGAGACAAACAGCGGTGGACTATATATATATAGAGGAGATGAGAGATGAGAGAGAGAGAGTGAGAGAGAGGGGAGAGGAGAGAGAGAGAGAGAGAGAGAGAGAGAGAGGAGAGAGAGAGGGAGAGAGAGAGAGAGTGAGAGGAGAGAGAGAGGCGGAGAGGGAGAGAGAGAGAGAGAGAGGGAGTGAGTGAGTGAGATGAGGATGAGAGAGAGATTTTTTATTGTGAAATTCCCAACACTTCCTGCAGATTTCTTTTCCGTAGTTTTTAGTCCGAAGTTCAGGGATTCTATAAAAGCTTCAATTTAAAAAGCACACTGCTGACCGCCATGTAGGCCTATATTTCCTCACAACGTTATTGACAAATGAAAAATATAATTCATAAAAGGGCATATTAGGACCAAAATTCGATTTGTTCGAGAATTCGCTTTCTTTGTACAATTCTGAGTGTCGAACTTTTTTATTATTAATTAGTATCGGTTGACCGCAGTCTGTTTTCTTTATTTGTAAAACTTTCTGGTTGTGAAAGGATTGAATCGTTACCTTCGTGACTTTAATTTGCTAAATTAAATGTTCAGATTATCTTTTGTTTTTCATCAAAAATATATCATGTTTGTTCCAGGCATCAACATGATCGAACCAACTTTCACAATTGTTAAAACTGCAGAAATAACTGTTAGTTTCCCTTCCTATATATTGTTCTTTAATTTTCTAAATTATATCAACTAATTAACACAAATAAGACATATGCAACGCAATTATTATGTAATATATGTAACTCACTGCCAAACATAACCTCCCATATCTACATACATACTTAATTTCATATAATTTTAATAGTTATATCTTTATCATCATCATCTTCTTCTTCGTCGTAGGCCCTCGGTCTGTTCCGCTCTGAGAATTCATCTTCCCATGGTCTTCTATGACGTCCTACATCTGTAGCCTTGAGGCTGATATTATCGCCTCTCTTGATTCTCATGCTGAGGATGACTATTTTAACAGGTATTGATGGATACTTTGTTATACTATAGGGGCACTGATGCATTGTTAATATATATAATTTAGGTCAATTCCTGTGGTTAGTTTCCGAGAAAATAGCGTTTTTATGATTTTGGTTCTCATGCTGAGGATGACTATTTTAGCAGGTATTGATGGATACTTTATGTTATACTATAGGGGCACTGATGCATTGTTAATATATATAATTTAGGTCTATTCCCTATGGTTATGTTTCCGAGGGAAAATAGCGTTTTTATGGATTTTGGTTCTCATGCTGAAGATGACTATTTTCGGGTTATTGATGTATACTTTATGTTTATACTATAGGGGCACTGATGCATTGTTAATATATATAATTTAGGTCAATTCCTATGGTTAGTTTCCGAGAAAATAGCGTTTTTATGATTTAGGTTCACATGCTGAGGATGACTATTTTAGCAGGTATTGATGGATTACTTTATGTTATACTATAGGGGCACTGATGCATTGTTTAATATATATAATTTAGGTCAATTCCTATGGTTAGTTTCCGAGAAAATAGCGTTTTTATGATTTTTATTCACATGCTGAGGATGACTATTTTAGCAGGTATTGATGGATACTTTATGTTATACTATACGGGCACTGATGCATTGTTAATATATATAATTTAGGTCAATTCCTATTGGTTAGTTTCCGAGAAAAATAGCGTTTTTATGATTTAGTTTTCACATGCTGAGGATGACTATTTTAGCAGGTATTGATGGATACTTTATGTTATACTATAGGGGCACTGATGCATTGTTAATATATATAATTTAGGTCAATTCCTATGGTTAGTTTCCGAGAAAATAGCGTTTTTATGATTTAGGTTCACATGCTGACGGATGGACTATTTTAGCAGGTATTGATGGATACTTTATGTTATTACTATAGGGGCACTGATGCATTGTTAATTATATATAATTTAGGGTCAATTCCTATGGTTAGTTTCCGAGAAAATAGCGTTTTTATGATTTAGGTTCACATGCTGAGGATGACTATTTTAGCAGGTATTGATGGATACTTTATGTTATATCATATAGGGGCACTGATGCATTGTTAATTATATATAATTTAGGTCAATTCCTATGGTTAGTTTTCCGAGAAAATAGCGTTTTATGATTTATATTTCACATGCTGAGGATGACTATTTTAGCAGGTATTGATGGATACTTTATGTTATACTATAGGGGCACTGATGCATTGTTAATATATATAATTTAGGTCAATTCCTATGGTTAGTTTCCGAGAAAATAGCGTTTTTATGATTTAGGTTCACATGCTGAGGATGACTATTTTAGCAGGTATTGATGGATACTTTATGTTATACTATAGGGGCACTGATGCATTGTTAATATATATAATTTAGGTCAATTCCTATGGTTAGTTTCCGAGAAAATAGCGTTTTTATGATTTAGGTTCACATGCTGAGGATGACTATTTTAGCAGGTATTGATGGATACTTTATGTTATACTATAGGGGCACTGATGCATTGTTAATATATATAATTTAGGTCATTTCCTATGGTTAGTTTCCGAGAAAATAGCGTTTTTATGATTTAGGTTCACATGCTGAGGATGACTATTTTAGCAGGTATTGATGGATACTTTATGTTTATACTATAGGGGCACTGTGCATTGTTAATATATATAATTTAGGTCCAATTCCTATGGTGAGTTTCCGAGAAAATAGCGTTTTTAGATTTTATTTCACATGCTGAGGATGACTATTTTTAGCAGGTTTTATGGATACTTTATGTTATACTATAGGGGCACTGATGCATTGTTAATATATATAATTTAGAGTCAATTCCTATGGTTAGTTTCCGAGAAAAGTAGCGTTTTTATGATTATATTTCACATGCTGTAGGATGACTTATTTTAGCAGGTATTGATGGATACTTTATTTTATACTATAGGGGCACTGTGCATTGTTAATATATATAATTTAGGGTCAATTCCTATGGTAGTTTCCGAGAAAATAGTGTTTTATGATTATATTTCACATGCTGAGGATGGATGACTATTTTAGCAGGTATTGATGGATACTTTATGTTATACTATAGGGGCACAGATGCATTGCTTAATATATATAATTTAGGTCAATTCCCTATGGTTAGTTCCGAGAAAATAGCGTTTTTATGATTATATTTCACATGCTGAGGATGGACTATTTTAGCAGGGTATTGATGGATACTTTATGTTATACTATAGGGGCACTGATGCATTGTTAATATATATAATTTTAGGTCAATTCCTATTGTTAGTTTCCGAGGAAATATTGCGTTTTTATGATTTTGGTTCTCATTGCTGAGGATGACTATTTTAGCAGAATTGATGGATATTTTGTTTATACTATAGGCGGGCATGATGAATTGTTAATATATTAATTTAGGTCAATTCCTATTGTTAGTTTCCGAGAAAATAGCGTTTTTATGATTTTGTTTCTCATGCTGAGGATGACTATTTTAGCAGGTATTGAATGGCTATTTATGTTATACTATAGGGGCACTGATTGCATGTTAATATTATATATATTATAGGTCAATTCCTATTGTTAGTTTCCGAGAAAATAGCGTTTTTATGATTATTGTTTCTCATGCTGAGGATGACTATTTTAGCAGGTATTGATGGATACTTTATGTTATACTATAGGGACACTGATGCATTATTAATATATATAATTTAGGTCAATTCCTATGGTAAGTTTCCGAGAAAATAGCGTTTTAATGATTTTTTTTCTCATGCTGACGATGACTACTTTAGCAGGTATTGATGGATACTTTATGTTATACTATAGGGGCATTGATTGCAATTGTTAATATATATATAATTTGGTCAATTCCTATTGTTAGTTTTCCGAGAAAGAAAATAGCGTTTTTATGATATTGGTTCTCATGCTGAGGATGACTATTTTAGCAGGGTATTGATGGATACTTTATGTTATACTATAGGGGCACTGATGCATTGTTTATTATATATTAATTTAGGTCAATTCCTATGGTTAGTTTCGAGAGAAAATAGCGTTTTTATGATTTTGTTCTCATGCTGAGGATGACTATTTTAGAAGGTATTGATGGATACTTTTTTATGTTATTACTATAGGGGCACTGAGCGTTGTTAATAATATAATTTAGGTCAATTCCTATGGTTAGTTTCCGAGAAAATAGCGTTTTTATGATTTTGTTTTCTCATGCTGAGGATGACTATTTTAGCAGGTATTGATGGATACTTTATGTTATTACTATAGGGGCACTGATGCATTGTTAATATATATAGTTTAGGTCAATTTCCTATTGTTAGTTTCCGAGAAAAAATAGCGTTTTTATGATTTTGTTTCTCATGCTGAGGATGACTATTTTTAGCAGGTATGATGATGATACTTTATGTTATACTATAGGGGCACTGATGCATTGTTAATATATATAATTTAGGTCAATTCTATTTATAGTTTCCGAGAAAATAGCGTTTTTATGATTTAGGTTCACATGCTGAGGATGACTATTTTAGCAGGTATTGATGGATACTTTATGTTATACTATAGGGGCACTGAGTGCATTGTAATACTATATAGTTTAGGTCAATTCTATTGTTAGTTTCCCGAGAGAAAATAGCGTTTTATGATTTTGTTTCTCATGCTGAGGATGACTATTTTAGCAGGTATTGATGGTTACTTTATGTTATACTATAGGGGCACTGATGCATTGTTATATATATAATTTAGGTCAATTCCTATGGTTAGTTTCCGAGAAAATAGCGTTTTTATGATTTGGTTCACATGCTGAGGATGACTATTTTAGCAGGTATTGATGGATACTTTATGTGTTACTATAGGGGCCCTGATGCATTGTTAATACTATAGTTTAGGTCATTCCTATGTAGTTTCCGAGAACATAGCGTTTTTATGATTTTTTTTCTTGCGAGGTGCTTTTTTAGCAGGTATTGATGGATACTTTATGTTTATATAGGGGCACTATGCATTGTAATATATATAATTCGGTTCAATTCCTATTGTAGCTCCGAGAAAAATAGCGTTTTTATGATTTGCTTCTCATGCTGAGGAGACTATTTAGCAGGATGATGGTACTTTATATTTACTATAGGGGCACTGATGATGTAATTAATAATTTAGGTCAATTCCTATGGTTAGTTTCCGAGAAAATAGCGTTTTTAGATTTAGGTTACATGCTGAGGATGACTATTAGCAGGTATTGATGGATACTTTTGTTATACATAGGGCACTGATGCATGTTATATATATAATTTGGGCCAATTCCTTTGTATTTCGAGAAAAAGCGGGTTTTTATGATTTGTTCTCATGCTGAGGATGACTATTTTAGAAGGTATTGATGGATACTTTATGTTATACTATGGGGCACGATGCATTGTTACTATATATAATTTGGGCCAATTCTATTGTTAGTTCGAGAAAAATCGCGTTTTTTATGATTTGGTCTAATGCTGAGGATGACTATTTAGCAGGTATTGACGGACACTTATGTTAACTATAGGGGGCGATGTTGCATTGTTAATATATATAATTTAGGTCACTTCCTATTGTAGTTCCGAGAAAATAGCGGTTTTATGATTTGGTTCTCATGTGAGAATGACTATTTTAGCAGAGATATGATGATACTTATGTTATACTTAGGGGCACTGATGCATGTTAATATAAATTGGTCATTCCTATTGTTATTTCGAGAAAATAGCGGTTTTATGTTTTGGTTCCATGCTGGGAATGACTATTTTAGCAGAATTGATTGGTACTTTAGTTTTACTATAGGGGCACTGAGCATGTTAATATATTATTTGGGCCAATTCTATTGTCGTTCCGAGGAAAATAGCGGGTTTATGATTTGGTTCTCATGTGAGGAGACTATTTTAGAGGTATTGATGGATACTTTATGTTATACTATAAGGGCAATGAGCCTTGTAATATATATAATTTGGGCCAATTTCTATTGTTAGTTTCCGCGAAAATAGCGGTTTATGATTTTAGTTCTCAGCTGAGGATGACTATTTAGAGGTATTGATGATACTTATGTTATACTATAGGGCACTGTGCATGTTATATATATAATTTCGGTTCAATTCCTATTGTTAGTCGAGAAAATGCGTTTTTATGATTTTGGTTCTATGCGGGGATGACTATTTTAGCAGTATTGACGGACACTTTATGTATACTATAGGGGCACTGATGCATTGTTAATATATATAATTTAGGTCAATTCTATTTTAGTTGCGAGAAAATAGCGTTTTATGATTTTGGTTCTCCTGTGAGAATGACTATTTAGCAGATATTGATGGATACTTTATGTTATTACTATAGGGGCACTATGCATGTTTAAAATATATAATTGGGGTCAATTCCATTGTTGTTCCGAGAAAATAGCGGTTTCTGATTTTGTGTGTCATGCTGAGGATGGACTATTTAGCAGGTATGATGGATACTTTATTTATACGATAGGGGGCACTGATGACTTGTAAAATATATAATTGGGTCAAATCCCTATTGTTAGTTTCCGAGCAAATAGCGGTTTTAATGATTT